>NDGN011304344.1:0-12099 GCA_002564285.1 Tympanoctomys barrerae
TCTCACTCACTCGCCGGGCCTGCGCTCTGGGTCTGTTCAGGATCCTGCGGCCTGGGTCGTCTCTGGGACAGTTTTCTAATATCCATTACACACTCATCCCCCAGACCATGTTTAGCTGCCCAGGCATTGAACAGACCCACAGACTTGCACACAGCCCTGGCCCTCTGTGCAGGCTGTCCTGACAGCTGTCCTCACGGCTGGCTCGTGTACCCAGGCCCCTGCTTCCACTTTGGTTTCCATTGGAGTTCCTTGAGGGAACTCCACATCCTGGATCTTCTTAAAAGGGATGATTCCAGGCCTCCCCACCGCCTTGGCCTTCTCGGAGTCCCTGAGGGCTTGCGTTCCCTCCCACCAGGGCTGTGGAGGTTTCCTGGGCGCAGCTTCTGAATCTCGCCTTGGGGCAGCAGCCTGCAGGGTATCTCTGGCTGTTGCCTGGGTTTGCAGCCTCTGGAGGCCTGGGGGCGGATGCCACTGAAGGAAGAAGATCTGCTCCCTGTCAAGACTTAGTTCCTGCTTGCTAGTGGCCTCCTGGTGACTCAGGTTACCTCTGACAGTGTTTACCTGCTGAAGAGAGCTCCAGAGGCTAACTCCAGGCTGAATTGTCTTCATTTTGTTTATTTGGTAGCTTCCCATTTTCTTTCTCTCACTTGTTGGAGCTGCTCAGAGACCCTTCTTTTCTTCTATAGTAGTAAAATTAAGGGAGACCTCAGACATAAGAACCTGGGAAAATGAGGGTGGGGTAGGGGGAGGTGACAGACGCTGGGGAGGACCGTGTGGGGATGTGGAAAGCTGCCGGATGAGAATTTTACAGAAAGGATGCTGCCAGCAAATATTTAGAGGTCTTGCCTCATGGTGTTTGATGTGGGACCCTTTTGCCTTCTTAAGAAAACTTCAGGAAAGACCTCTTTTATTTTTTCATGTTCTTAGAGTCAAATTTATAGTCCTCTGCGGCTCCTCCCACCCCCGTGCATGCATCTCCTCCTCAGATGGGCCTTGAGTCAAGATCAGAGAAAGTAGCTCAGGGTGACTTAGGTACAGGTGGGTTCTAAGCAAAACACCTCTCCTCGAGGGGAAGATTAAACAGGAACACGCACACTGCCCTCCTTGCACGGCCACGTTCACTCTGTGGAGGTCTGCGTTATGACTCAGTCGCTATTCTGTAAAATCTGCGCTATTTGATAATGGTGACAGCTCTTCTTCCTGTCTTCCCAAGACCTGAAGTCCACTCGGTACAGCGCAGCCCAGAGGCCCACATGGTAGATCTGTTCTCTGACCTTTCCTGCACAGGACCTGCCTGAACTCTGCTCTGAGGCTCTGGAGCCCAAAGGTCCCTGGGGCCAGCAGTCTTCCCAGTGCTGGGACTGGGGCTGGAGCCCTCCCACAAGACTGGTTTCTTCCGCTAAGCCGGGTCCTGCGGTGCTCTCCCCTGGCCTCCCGCATCTTGCATTGGTTCACGTGCAGGTCCTCCTCCTGGCAATCAGCAGGAGTCCTCCCAGGGTGCTCGCCGGAGGGAAGCTGCTCTTCTAGGTCTGTGTCTCACGCTGGCTCTGCCCTCTGGCCGTGGGCATCAAGGGGGAACATGCGGGGCCCACAGAGCACACCTCAGTGCTACTTAGAAACTAAGAACAAAAGCATCAGGCTCTCGGAAAAGGCTGCGCAGTGTCCTGTCCTTGGTTCTGTTTTCTTTTTCTTTTTCTTTTTTGGCAGAAATGGGGATTGAACTCAGGTCCTTGTCCTTCCAGGCAAGTGCTTATTCTACTGAGCCATCTCCCCGGCCCCTGGTTCTGTTTTCTAAAACTCCAAATTATGAAGAAAATGAAGGGGGTGGGGAGGGGTGGGGGGGAAGGCCATACTAGCTTCTTCGCTGCAGTTCCGTGGCTCTGAGGCAGATGAGTGGGGAAGTAGGGATGCTGGGGTCTTCTCACTTCCATTTGAAAGGCAGGAGCCTGGGCCTTTAGTAGGGGGATTGTCCTGCTATCCTGCCCCAGCGTGATCTGCGAGGCTTCCTCACTGCTACCTTTGGGGTCTCTGCCTCTCCTGGCTGGTTTCCTTAGAAGCACACACAACTGCTTCTCCTTTGGACCCTCTCAGCTCTGTAGCCTCAACCCCTACCACCCGGATGCACGGCCCCAAATTCATAGGTTGAAATCCTACCTTCTCAGATGATAATATTAGGATGTGGGCTCAGAATAGGCAGAGGGAAAAGCCTTCATGAGTGGGACTAGAAGCCTCATGAAAGAGATCCCACGGGAGGGTTTAATTATCTAGATGTCCCCCATACTATGGCTTATTATGCTGTGGCTGTTGTTATGGTTTATTGTCTAGGTGCTGTGTTTTATTATCTAGATGTATCCCATGCTATTGTTTATTATGCTGTGATTTATTATGGTTTATTATCTAGGTGCTTGGCCTATTATCTAGGTGTCTCCCAGGAGCCTCCCTCACCTTTAGGAAGGGGATTGGATGACGGGGCCTTCTAGCTGACTGGCTATTGGGAGGTGAGGTCTGCTGGGAAGAGGTGGGCTCTGGGGCTCAGTCTTGCTTCACTGTTTGTCGCCCTCTCCTGTCTCTGGAGCACAATGTGGGCAGCCTTCTGCCGCGCTGCCCTGCTGTGGGGACAGCAGCCCTAGGACAGCTACATGAGCCAAAATAAACCTCTCCTCCATCACATTTCGGATACCAGGTGTTGTGTCTCAGCATTGGGAAAGTGACCAACACCCCGGAAAGGGACGCAGGCCTTCTCGCACGTGAGAGGCAACTGCGTGGACACTATCAGCTCTGGATCATAGCACAAGCCCTCAGTGTCTTGGCCTCATGGACTAACCAGCCTCGTTCAGAGGAAAGAAGCTAGAATAAGAAAAAGAACTTTTCTCCCTAAGTGGTAGCTAGGATGCCGATGTCCTCCCCCCATTGCCTCTGTCCTTGCCACACTTCAGCCTCTCGCTGTCCCTTCACTGACTCAGCTTCCAAGCTGGTCTCAGGACTCACATTCCTGGCTTCCACACTTGTTTTCCAGCGCGGTGTCACAGAGACGCATGCCTGTCACCACCCAGGATATTTCCACAGCTCCATTTCTGGTTTTCAGAGCAAGGTACATCTTCAACACAGCTTCCTCTGGCACCTTCTTTGCGGGCCACAGCACGCAGTAAGCGCTTCCTGTAGATCAGCTTACCTTCTCCTGAAAGCCTGGCTAGTCTTGACAGCTCCAGTGGACAGACGCGGAAAGAGTGGCCCACAAGGACCTCAGAACTCACCCATGAATGCACCTAGCTGATCCTAGGTGTTTTTTTTCCCAATCTTAGGTTTTTTTAATTTTAATTTTTTGGTGGTACCAGGTTTTAATTCACAGTCTGGAGTCTGCCCTACTGGAGCCGTTGGGTTCCTAGGGCAAGGGCTGGCAGTGAGGGGAGGCAGGGAGCCCCATGGAAGAAGGGTATTGGGATGAGGGCCCTCCCTGACTTGGGGAGAGAAGGTTGGGCCCAGGTTTCCAACACCCAGACAACTCTGCACCTCCTCACTCTCCTCTGGCTTCCTGTGCAGCACCAAGTTGGGCACTGCGTGGGCCTCTGGGAGATCTGGGAGGTGGGGGTGGGGGTTGGTGGGAGCTGGGATTGGGCCGCACATCCCTTCTAGCCAGTCTCTAGGCTTTGGTGACTTTTACGCTGCTTCCAGCCCCCTACAAGGCTGCTTGCTGTCAGGATAGCAGCCTGGGCCTGAGGCCTGCTCACCCAGCAGATGCCCCTTGCTCCTGGGGTGCTCCAACCTAGCCTGGGTACAAGGCAGGAATTGCCTTCCCATCAGCGTCCTACCTACTGGAGGCCTCAGACCCACCGCCTGCGGCTGCTTGGGCTGAAAGTTTCTACCACTCCACTCCCCTGTTTTGCTGGTTGATAGCATACATCCTGAAATTGGAATTTTCCTTTTTTTTTCTATGCAGAGGACAGAAGCCAGATACCTACATATGCAGTGCACAAGCGCTGAGCTATATCCTCAGACCCCTTTCAGTATTTAGAAACAGGCTCTTGCAAAACTGCCTAGGTTGTCCTTGACCTTGTCGTTTCCTGCTTCAGTCTCCCAAACAGCTGGAATGACAGAAATGCGCCAACATGCCTGGTTAGTGTTAGGAGATTCTTGCCAAACCTATGACAAAAATTTTGTTTTTTCCTACCGTGCATAAAAACAATGCAAGTGTTCAGGGTCACACTAATCAGGTAGCAGAGCTACAAGTGCAGCGTCCGGTTCGGTACTGAATTCTACCCTCTCCGACCCGGAGGTGCGGGCAGCTTCTGGGGGTCCTAGCTAGCAGCACCGCCCCTCCCGCTCCAGGAGCGCACCTTGGGGACAGGAGGGTCCCAGCACTGCGCCAGCGGGGCCAGGCATCCTCGACTCCGGAGGGTCAGGCTGCTTGGGGACCCGATGTGACCCGAGGACTTCACTAGCCTTATCGACTCTATTTGCATAACGGAGACGGCTCGCTTCTTCCCCGCCCCTCGGCTGCGCTCCTTTTCTCTCACCGCCTCCACCGGTATCCCGGGTCCACTGCTGCTGCTCCCGGCGGGCCCCTTCTCTAGGGAGCCCCCAGAGCGCCAGCGCCCGGCTCTCCCACTCGCGCCAGCGCGGAGTCCGCAGGCAACTGGAGGCGGGGAGCCCCGGCCAGGGCTGGGCTAGGAAGGCGCGGGGCACGGCCGGGCGCTAACAAAGGGAGCTGCTGCCAGCCGGCGCGGCGCGGGCCCGGGCTCAGCGGCCGTAAGCTCGGCGGCCGGGCGCGCCTGAGTGAGTAGGGGCGCGGCGGAGGGCGGCGCGGCGGAGCTGGGGTGCCGGAACCGAGGGCAGGCGGGCGGGGTGCAGCACCCGGGGCACAGACGCCCAGCGCCGGCTCGGCTGCCGTCTTCCGGCTGGGAGTCTGCGGCGGGGTCCAGGCCGAGGGGCCGCCGGGTTCCTCGCCAGCTCCGCCAGCTCGCGGACCCACAACAAACCCACGTGCGCGTCGCCCGCCCCGGGAACCCCTTTCTCCGCGTGCCGGTGGTGTCGTGTGAGGGGCGCATCCCGCCCAGCCGGGTGCCTGCGGACCTTGCCTGCCGTTCTTGCAGATGGGGAAACCGAGGCCGGCGGCGGGAGGGGCAGCGCGGGCACCACAACAAACGCACGTGCGCCCGCGCGGGGATCCCGCTGCGCCGGGGCCGGGCCATTGTCTCGCCGCGGGGTGGAGCCGCTGGAAGCCCCCTCCCCGGGCCGGGCGGGTAACACTTGGAGGGTGCCGCACGGGTTCCCATCCCGCTGAACTGCCATAGATTTAAAAAGAGGGAAGCGAAACAAGAAAGCAAAAAAAATCCTCCCGGGACGAGCCTTTCGCCGGCCCCGCGCGTTCCTGGGGTAAACTGCATACACAGCCCTCTCCTCCACCTTGCGGAGGCTTCCTAGAGATGGGGTTGGAACTGAGGGTCTGTGGATCGCTTTCCGAAAAAGACTGTGCTCGGAGCACCGTGGCCCCCTGCTCCGGCAGCTCCCCGCTGGGAAATCGCGAGCGCCTCCTGCGGAGAGAACGCGCGCAGCCCCGGCGGCGGCGAGATTCTGGGCTCCGCCTGCGCGCACGCACACAGCACACGCGCGCACAAATACACACACAGATGTACATGCACAAACACACACATATGCACATGCACACACACAATACACACAGATGCTCAAACACGCACGCACACAGCACACGCACACAGACATGCACACATACATGCACACACAACACACATGCACAAGCATGCACGCACAACACAGCACACACACAGATACGTGCACACTCACCCACACAACGCGCACACACGGCACACGCGCACACACGGCACACGCACACACACGCATATGCACGCCCAGCACACACACACAGGGACCTCTTGTTTGCTTTTCTTTGCTTACTTGTGCTCAGCTGAGCTCTGCAAATTTTTCTTTATCAGATGTGGGCTGGCAGCGGCGCGAGGGCTGGGGGAATACATTGGCTTCTTGGGCAGAGGTGTTGGGACGTTAGAGGGGCCAAGAAGGCGCCCGGCGCTGCCTGACTCGTACTTGTTGCGCCTTTGGGCTCCCGGGGCCACAGAAGACGAAGCCGCACCTCTCCCGCCCGCCCCCCAGGAGAACAGAACCTCCCAAAGGGTTTAGAGAGCGTCCTGCAGACATTCTGCTTTTACAGGCGAGAAACGGAGTTCTGAGCTTAGTCCACTTCTTCAAATTTCAGCTGGAGACATCACGGAGAGAGGGCCAGGGCCCGGGCGCAGGTCTCCCAACTCCCAAATGCAGCGGGCGACTAAGAAAAGCCAAACCCAGAGGGAGTCTCGGGTTGGCTTGAAGGACAGTGGCCGGAGGCAGAATACAGTTAGACAAAGGAAGGGATTCACAGCCCACACTGCAGCCTTCCACTATCTCTTTCAGGAGTTCTTAATTCTGTTGAGAAAGGATGGATTTAGTAATTCCGCACTCTCCCCAGCGTTCCCTAAGCGCAGCTTTTTTCTCCTGGCTGCCGCCTTCCCTTACAGTTGGAAAGGGACCAACTGTGGTTACTTAGATGACTGGCTTCTCATCCCTGGGCCGGGAGACTTTTGTTTGGGCAAAAGCAGGGACTGTTGACATCAGCTTTGCTAGGAAGGAAATGTCTCTTAGTTGTCGCTCTGAGCCCCTCATGGGAGAACAAAGTCCTGTTTTCATTGAGTTTATTTAATTAATTACTTTTTTAAAATGAGTCCTGTGGAAGTAGCTGCTTATTTTTGTATTTGGCAATGGAGAAGTTGACAAAACCAAGGAACATTGTGAGGCTGGATTTCCCTTTAACTGAGGGTTTGCGTGTTCTCATGTCCGTGTCCCTGTTATCTCCTCGCTGCACTTGTTTCTTTTCTTAGAATTTCTAGGGTGTTTTGCTTTCACAATAATTTCACTTGGGCCGGAGTATATTTTTCCTTCAGGATGATAAAGAACTTCAGAAATTATCAGGCCAGACCCTGGGCTCTCTTACTTTCTAAAGAGAAATCCTTGCTCCCCAGTGATACGAGGCAATGCCCAGCCACTTTATAGTGCTTCTTTTGTGCGTAAGTTGGAAACTGTTGCATCAAATGAGTTGTTGATGCCCCAGAGCAAAATCAGAGTTGTGATGGTTGCTATAACAACCCCTTGTAAATGAGAGAAGGAACTCCTTAAGGCCTTACATGGATTTTGTTGTTAAACAAAGCCGTGGATCCCAGTGGTGTAGGGAGCGAGGGGTACTGCAGCTATTTATCCCCAGGGGCCAGTTTCCTTCAGTGCTTCCTGTGCCCTTCGCCTGGAGTCCTCTGTTCCTCTCTGTCTTAGGAGTCTGCCGTTATGGGGCTGCTTTTCTTGCATGTTCACTCTATGTAAGCTTTAGCCCCGTCTCTGCATCTGCTGCTCTAGTGGAGTAAAAGTTACTTAGGCCTTAGAGTTAGGGGAGGGGGTTGGCTCCTCCTCTCTCCCTTCTAAGCTTCTTGTAGAACACTCAGGCTGCCTGCCAGTGTATGTGGGGAATAAGGGGCATGAATGTCCTGGAGTTGTAAGGCTGCTAGTCATGTGACACACGCATGTGCTCAGACCTCTTGGCAAACCCAGGTGCTCACCAGCTTGTGAAGTGTGGAGAGCGCTGGGGGCAGAACAGCGCTGCCAGGTGAACCCAGGTGTGTGGCTTAGGAGGCCACAGCTACTCATAAAGAAGTGTGAAGCCTGCCAAACAAGAGGAGCCCTGGGTAGTCTGGAAATCCCATAGGACTCTGAGGTAAACAGATCTGAGAGAGAGAGAGAGAGAGAGAGAGAGAGAGAGAGAGAGAGAGAGAGAACAAAACTTTCCCACTAATTGAGTGCGATTTCAAGTCACTTTGCCTGTTCCTTCTCTATTTGCTCACAGACAGGCAGTGGAGGTGGAAAGAGCCTTGTGCTCAGCCTGGGATAGTGGAGAACAAATAGGTCTGTTCTTCTTCCTGAGAGAATTCCAGGTTTTTAGGACGCCTCAACCCCAGCTGGAACAGCCTCGCTTGGAGCTCTTGCAGGGCGCCTGCGGAAGCCTGCAGGACGGTGACCCCATCGCCACACTGACTTCTGCACACTCCCTTTTCTTTCTGAGTAAAGGCAAAGACCTGAGGAAACATGAATGCAGGAGAGGGAAGCCGTCAGAGGCCACGTGCGGCTATGGCTGGGCTGAAAAAGGCCAGAAATAATTCATCAAGGGAACCCCCAGCACTCACTGGAACGCTAAGGCCTTGCAAATCAGGACGGGGAGTTTCCTGCTTAAGAGTGTTATCAGGATTTGTTTAATAAGAACTGTATTAAAGAGAAGTGATTTCTTTCTGGCTTATGTGCATGATGACATTCTGGCTGTAGCCATACTTTTTATAGGTTTATGTGTAATAAGAACAGGAAGCCAAGCAGTGTCACCATATTAAAATGCTAGGGTGATCTAAGGCACTGGTAGAAGGGATAGTTAAGCTGCAGAACCATAATGATGATTTAAATTTTACCTATATTTTGGTTATAAAAATAAAGAGTATGCACAGTGTTTCCCCTCGTTAGAGAGGATTTAGCCTGGTGTCCTGGGTGCTTTCCTTGCGGCTTGCCCGACCCACCACTCAGGAGCATGGACCAGGCACGAGGGCTCCTCCAGACCCAGGCGGCTGGATGGTGAAGGGGTGGCGGGTGAGTACTACTTGGTCATAAAGATAAACTCCAGGCTTTTATAGGTGAACGGGTGCAGTTAGAGACCACACTTAAAAGTGAACTAGGGGCTGGGGAGATGCTCAGTGGAATATGCGCTTCCCTGGCAAGTGCAAGAGCCTGAGTTCAATCCCTGGTTAAAAAAAAAAAGTGAACTAAATCAGTTTCACATGTATAAATGTTGTATTGTCTCCCTAGTGTAAGAACTTGAAAGAATAAATAAAATCTGAAAGCTACAATAGATATTATGAAAGGGGAAAAAACTGCCCCAAAGAAAAGAACAGCTGGGATGGGGGAAAGGAGACAAGAAAGAAGGAAAGGGAAATATCTCTATCTATCTATCTATCTATCTATCTATCTATCTATCTATCATACCATAGCTAAGATAATGGTACTAATTTCTCTTGGTTTGTTGAAAGGAACAGTTAATGCTTAATTGTTTGATCTGTTTTATATTATCTGGTATTTTGAACAACTATTTTGAAAATATAAACATGCAATATAAAAATGATCATTAATTGCCTATCTTGTTTTGAAATTCTGTATCATTTTTATTGTTGTTTAAATTTTTAAAAAATTCTCCTTAATGTCGAAACAAAGAGTGCTTATAAAAAATAAAGGCAATTTGGAAAGTACAAAGAAAAATTGAGAGACAAAATAATTCCACAATCTGAAGACAGCCATTGTTGGTACTTGGCTATTTTCCTTCTGGTCTCTTTCTTTTCTTTTCACTTTGTCTTTCTGAGACACGGTCTCGCTGTGCAGTTCAGGCCGGCCTTGAGCTCATTTTGTAACTCGGGCTGGTTTCAAACTCTCAGTGATCCTCTTTCCTTAGCTTCCCAAGTGCTGGAATTCCAGGTGAGTGCCACCACGCCCTGCTCTTTCTTGCCTTTAAATTAAGGGCTCTTTTCTCAAATGGCTGAGCACGTACCCCACGTGCAGCTTATGTCCCTTGCGTTGCTGGAGTGACCTTCTTCTACAGACATGCCATAGTGTAGATGCACGTTAAAGCTGCGCCCTTGGATTTGGCATTCGTAGCAGCTGCTCAGCATCTGTGATACCTTCAGTGCTCATTTCAGAGAGGGCCTGTGGGAGCCTGTCAGGAAGGGAACTTCTGTCTCTCGGGCCCTGCCTCCAGCTTTCATCCATGAGCATAGGTGTTCAAGAGATCCGGAAGTTCTGGCGGTGCAGTGTCTGGAAGAGACCCCCACGAGTGGCCTTGACTTCGAGTCCTGCCCTTTTGGGTCCCAGTTTTGAGGTTTTTATAGCCGTTAAATGAGCCAGGCCAGGATGCTTTTTCATCATGCGCTCATCAGACGCCCTAAGTGACCACTCTAAACCGAAAACGAATAAAAAGAGCTGCCTGTAGGAAGCAGACTGTCCAGAAGAGGAGGGACAGGGATGAGAAGCTAGCTCAGGGGGGTGCGTGAGCACAGAGGATGGACAGTCTCCTGGGATGAGTGGCGGGAAGGTGTCCTGCCGCAGGGCCACCACTGCATGGCCGTGGTGCACTTAATTGCTCCCTGTTGCAGTTGTCATTGTGGTGAAAGTGTGTGCAACAAAATCTGTTGATTTCCCAGGTCATCTCTATGGGATAGTGTCCTAAGGAGTCCTACAGTAGGAATTACTGGGTTGTACTTCAAAGGGCATGCTCATTAAAAAAACTTAATGGATTTAGAGGCAGGTTCATAGATTGTGTGTGAAGTACTAAAGTGGAGCATTAGCACGAGTGGATGAGCACCTTTCTGGGACTAAGTTTGAATTCCTCATGAGGGCAAAATGTTTAGTGTAACGTTGGTCAAAAATTTTATGGTGTAGTGTTGTAATACATGGTCTATGCTTTAGTTATTATAATGTTTTGAACAATCTTAAACTTAACAGACCTATTTGTCAAGTAAATACTTTCACTCACATTGAAAAAAATAAATTTGGTCAAATGCAATAATCAACCAGATTAAAAAAAAAATTCCTCCTGTGTAAAATGGAGATAACAGGGCCGGGGATATAGCTCAGTGGCACAGTGCCTGGCTGGCAAGTGCGAGGTCCTGAGTTCGATTCCCAGTACAAAAAAAAAAGTGAGGCCTAGATCTAAAATGTGGATAACAGACCTTATCTCATACAGCAATTGCATGGATTAGATGATGTTATAGCTTAAAAGGTGGAGCATCGTGCCATGTACATACGACACGCCAAGCCAGTGACAGTTGCTATTGTGATAATGGGGGTCTTCACAAGCTGCAGAGACTTCTGTTCCCAGTGTTCCCTCTTAGCTCAACAGCAGGCCTTTGTGTGCCTTTTGTGCTGAGAGAAATCATTGGAACGGAACCTCCTACCAGGTGACAAATGGAGAGAGAAATGATCTCCTACAAGGGGCTGGAAAAAACTCTTTTTATTGAAAAACACACACATATGAAGACAGAAAAGAGAGCACAATGAATTCCTTCTCCTGTCACCCAGCTTCAGCTCTTATCAAGACTCGTGGCCAATCTGTAACCCCACGCTGAACTTTATATTACTTTGAAGAATGTCCCAGACATCTTATCAGCCTAGCCATAAATATTTGACTGAATCCCATGGTGCATATTTGAGGCACTTAGCTCTGTTGGCTGAGGGCCTGACACTGTTGCCTGGGTGTGTGTGTGTGTGTGTGTGTGTGTGTTCAGGGAGAGAAAGAGAAAGAGAGAGAGAGGGAGAGAGACAGAGACTGAGAGACACAGAACACAGAGACATACACAGAGAGAGAGAGAGAGAGAGAGAGAGAGAGAGAGAAGAGAGAGAGAGAGAGAGAATATCTTTGGTCCATCTTAAACTTTCTTGCTCAAACAAGGAGGCTCTGCCATGTTCCAAAAAGACAGAATGGAAGGAATGCTGAATTTAGAGTCAGGGGTCTGATTTCACATAAGGGGCCCCATCCTTTTCCAGGAATATGCTTTCGGGAAGTGACTTTGGAAAATTTTAGAGTGGATTTATAAAAATTTGGTGACCTTTGAATGAGGCAACCCATATGACAGTCCTAGCGGCTCAACATTAGTTGGGCCTAAAGTGAGACTCAATCCCAGCCTTCCCCCCAGGGGGAATTTCCCTTGGAATGAAGGCCTGAGACTGAGGACCTGCAACCCCCAGAAAGCGCTTGCGGATGCTGCTTCCGCCCCCACCCCCAGGCCTGGGACCAGCACTGGATACACAGGGTGCCCATTTCCGCAGCTCTCCCTTCACTCCCTCTTTCTAGCGCAGTATCTCTGCTTCTAAATGAGGCACAGAGAAGATCCTGGCCTTGCCAGCCTGGCCGGGAGGAGCAGGCCTCTCTCGGACTGCTTCCCTCCCTCCGTGTGAAGAGATGGGATCTCCTCACCCCAACTGTGGTGACTCAGGTCCCTTCCCATGCACTGTGAACCCAGG
>NDGN011304356.1:0-17000 GCA_002564285.1 Tympanoctomys barrerae
TATTCTAAGAGATTTTGTAGTATTTAGCATTTTCTTTTATGTACTCCTTTTTAGATAGCTGTATTAATGTTTTCTGATTTTTTTAGAGTTTATAATTTTCATTTCCTTATTTATTAATTAAATGTTCACTTCTCCCTGTTATTTAGGATCTGTGTATTTCTGTTATAAGCATTTGTTTATTACAAAAACATGTATACATATGTACATGTATTTATATTGTCTCTATTTTGCAAATTAAATTACAGAATTATCTATAAATTGCTGTGGTGACTACTTTAAAGTAGTGATTGGTATATGTTATTGAAATTTCTTGTCTGATTATTTCCAAAAATTTACCATCAGGGTGCAGTGTGAGAGTCACCGTCAATGCCACAATTGATCTCATTAGAGCAGTTATAAATGTAGCTTAGGAGACTGAAGGTGCAGAGAAGTGACTTAGCTATGTATTGCTGCATATCATTGTACCTTTATTAATTTGACTTTTGTGACATAATTTCTAAAGCTACTGTTTAACACAGCAGACATCCATTATTTTAGAGTTTTTGTGAGTGAGGAGTCTCTGCATGATTTACTCGGTCTTCTGACTCAGGGTCATTTGCAAGTCTGTAAGACAGATATTGCTTGGGTCCATAATCACCACTAACGAAGGATCCATTTCCAAGTTACTCACCTGGTTGTCACTAGGATTGTTGTCGGGACCGAGTTCCTTGTGAGTTACTGGGCTGTAGGGCTGTGGGCCTCTGTACTTGCTGGTCACTGGCCAAGGCGGCCCTTCATTTCTTGCCAGGTGAGTCTCCATAGGACAGGAGAGGAGCTCGCTTGCCTGGTTCCCCCAGAGAGCAAGCGAGGCCGAGCAAGACAGAAGCTGTGATCTCTTAGTAACTGAGTATTTGCAGTGATGTCTTCAGAGAATTTGCATATTTTGTTTTCCGTTTTTCATGACAAACAAAGCAGTAGGTTTAGATCATACAGGCCCACAAGGGCACAGCTATCAAGAGGTGGGGATCATTGGAGACTATTTTGGAGGATACCTGCCAGTTCTAGTAAATTCTCAATAAATAGGACATAATTAAACAGCGACTTCTAATTTAGAGAAGTGAAGATATTCAGGAGGCTTTCTAAAAGGTGTTAAACATTGAAAAAAATTCAACAATTTTTTTTTTTTTTTTGTGGCAGAGGCTTGATTCTGACCCTACTGATTTCAACTCCAGAGCCTGCACCCTTAATCAGAACAACTAACTGCTTCTTAAATCAGTTAGTAAATGCAGGTCATGTTCGCAAAACAGTCTCAAATCATATGCGTTTGTCATTTGTACTGTGTAGATTTTCTAGTGGGGTTTGCATCCGCAGCAGTCTAAATAGAACAGCATTTGGTTGGGAAGGTAGCTGCACAAATCTCCCTTTTGATGTCCCTGCTAATTGTTATTAATGGGTGGTGGTAAAACACATATTGATTTTTGTAGTTTGCCTCCAGTGTGGATTATATAATAAAATAAAACTTCCCTGCCATTTGGAGTTTGGATTTTGAGGAGGAGGATTAATATAATCAGTTAACAGGAATGTTCTTCAGTGTGAAGTTGAGAAGCCTGGGAACCTGGAACAGAGGCACTGAAACCCTGTGTGTTTATTCCAATTGGTAAGGGAAGGCTGACCTCTGTGATAGGAGAGAATGCTCCAGAATGTCCTTTGTTTAATACAGCTTTTGATAGTTTGTTCTATACAGTTTTCCTCAAAAGTTTCATATAATTTTAGATGCATGCCACAGCCTGTTGGTAGGTCAAGGGACCCCCATGCATCTCTGCCCTTGCAATGACATGCTGATGATTTGTTAGAAAGGGAGTGAGCTGTCTTACTGGTAGGGGTTTTCCCACTGTGCACTGTCAGAAATGATGTACAATTTTTCAAAAGGTGAGATGGGCTTGGAGAAGTTTCCAACTGGAACAAGTAGCTAACTTCACTGATGTTAGAGACTAGGGTACCTTCCTACTCTGGGATACTTCTAGATTTCAACTACGGTAAAGCCTTCCAACCTTTGTCATAGTAGAAGTATTCAAATTTATAGTTGAATATGAACCCTGCTAATTCAATGTCACCCTCAATATTTACATCCACACTGGATATTTTGTATATTAAATGTGAATATATCAAATATTCTAGGAAGAGAAAAATATGACAAAAACACCTTTGTTTGTGAATAGACACATATTACAGGAGTAAATAGAAAATATAAAATCAGTATTTAGAGAAAGAAGTAAATTATGGAGTGTGATGGTTTTCAGTGCTGGAAGTCTGAGCAGTTTTTAATTTTATTCAATCAAAAGGCATTCTAGGTACAGCCAGTAAAGACTGACAGTGGGAAGACGACATCCAGAGTTGTGCTTAAATACAACAGACATGAAAGCTGAAACTGAGAAGACTGAAAGAGAATATCAGGTCTAGACAGTGACCACTCTGATTAGACTCTACATAACCACAGTCTTTCACCTGAAAGCTTTAACTGATCATACCTCAAATTAACACCTTGTTGCCTTGAATAATCCTGAGAAATACTTTTTTGCCTTGTTCCCGTGACTGCTATAAACAAATTAATAATCACACACAGCTAAAATTCATAAACACAAGCCTGTATGTGACCAGATTATCCTTTTCTTCTTAAATTATAAAAGAACACGGAAATATGAAAATTTGAAAAAAATAAAATCTAGTCATTATTCTGTCTGTTCCAAACATTGAATTTTACTTTGGCATTACCTTTTAGAGTATCTTAATACATATATGCTTTTTAGAAAATTTCAACCAATGTATGCAGTTTGATTATGCTTTTTTCATTTGCTATTAGATGATTCTATATGAAACAATAGTTTAATTGTTGCCTAATATGATTTAGAGAATCCTATAATTTAAATAATTTCTGTTTTGACATTGATTATTCATATTCTAATAAAGTCAGTGTCTTTTTAATTTGCAGTGAATTATCACAGAAGGAAATGACATTATCAAGGATTAATTTTAAGACATCATACATATAAAGCAATAATAATGATAAAATTATAACCATATATAATTTTACCAACTGTATCAATATTCCAGGAGCATGATGCTGGCTTGAGTAATGATCTTGAAATAAATATTTTCTTTCTTTTACCCTGTATTCAAATTTGCTCTAATATCCATCTCTTTCATTATGACTATGAACATTACTTCTGTTCTTTTTTTAAATGAGTTTTGCTTTTGCATGATAATTGGTATGTTACTGTTTTTCTTACAAATTTGTATGATCTCTTTGGATAGTACAGATTTTAGTATGTCTTAAGTTTTGGTAACAATATGGGATAATTTGTTTCATATTTGGTTTTAGATTTCAAATTAATTTCATTTAAAGATGCATATTCATTGGTGTTTTCAATTGTGATTTCATATATTGTATTACTTTGATAAAGGACAGGTTATTCCATAGAATCTAGAGTTGCATTATACATTTTATTTTAGATTCAGCTCAAGTAGGTATAACAGTTATGTTTATTAACAATCCGCTTGGAGCTTATTTTGCTATATGTCTACAATATGAATTAGGATAAATATTTAAAAAAAATAAATGCTCCTATTTTATATACCTTGTCTTGAGTTACTTACGTGGCTTTATTCATTCTTTTTCAATTGTTATGTATTTATTTGTATATAAACATTTTTATTCTCTAACTTTTGGTACTGGTATTATTCTTTATTTTCTTGTCAGTTTTTCATATAATTGCCCTTATGCTTTTGCATTTTAAAATGAATTTATGAATAATATTGTTAAGTTTTCTAAGTCACACCGTCCAAAAAATTCCTGTTTGAAATTTTCTTTCAAATATACTAAATCTAAAAAAATCATTGACACAATTTTCCTTAGCTTTAAAAAATATATTTAAGAGTAATATTGTTAAATGTTCTAAAACACACAGAACAAAGATAAAATCCTATTTGAGATTTTATTTTAAATATATTAAATCTAAAAATATTTGCCCAGAGAGTGTATATAATTTTAATGTTTAGCTTTCTTTCATAGAAACATGTTTGTGTTAAAATTTTTTAATGTTTTAAATGAGGAATACTGCTTAAACCAGTGTCATGATAAACCTGGATCATGCATAATGTTGCTAGGATTATAAATGGTTTCTTTTTCAACATTCCTTAATCTGGCTTGAGTTTGTCTTTTCTGGACAGCTGTAGACACCATCTGGGATCAACTACAAATATGAATTGTGTAGTTTGGGTGAATCTGCATACCAACTAAATGCTCTGATATTTGCATTAAGACCAACTTTGCACCAAATAAAGAAGAATGGTAAAATTCATGCTCATAATTGAAACCAGACTTTAGAGGGTTGGATGCAAAAATACTCCAGGCATAGAGTTTGCATGGGAGCAATGGTGGGCACTGCGTGCTTCTCAGGAAAGTTCAGAACCACGTGAGAAGCAGCAGTTTCATTACTAGGATGCAGGCTGGCTCACACCTTTGCCGGAGCCTCTGTGTCCCCTGCAGCGGGGTCCAGTGAAGCTGAGCTAGACATCTCCTCTTCCCAGTGGCTGGCTGCCCCGGCTTTGGACGGCCGGGCAATCCCCAGGGATATTTACATCTGGGCACTGAGCAGTGCTCGTGTCTGGAGTGAGTCAAAGGCTTGCTTTCCTGCAAGAGTAAGCTCCTGGCTTTCGCCAGTGCTGTATTGCTGTTCGTCTGGAGTGAGTGCCATCTCTGTGTTCAGAGATTATGCTTGTGCATCCTGACTGTAGTCTTTCCCACCAGTTGTTCTGGTTGCTGTTGTGGCAGAAGGAGACAGATAGCAGGATCAGAGATAGGGCATCTAGTAGGGCCTGGGTGGGAGAACGTGTGGTTAAGGACCTGTCCTCACAGTTGGTGGAAGGCAAGTCCGCTCAGGAGCCAAGACTGCAAGTCTGGAGCACAGTCTGTCTTCCCTCAGAGCTTCACCTGCAAAATACAAACCCAAGGAAAAATTATCTCAGTGTAATGACTGCAAAACATTAAGCTTGAAGGCAGGGCCCTGTGGAGAGCAAGGTCTTGTACAACTGCACTGGTCGTACATCTATGCAGCCTGCCCAGGCACACCCTGAGTGTTATGGTGAAGACTCCTCTGTAAAACATAGTTGTTTTCTTTCTCTTGTTTTCACAATTTGAATCACCCTGAAAAATGTAACATCTGCTCCTTTCAAAAGACCAGCAGATATCGGCAGTACAACTACCCGAATTATCCTGCATATGTACATAAATATCTCTTTCCCCCTTCTTTCTTTTGTCCTTCTCCTCATCCCAGTTTTTCTTTCTCATTGAACAAATTCTTTCCTGTTCACCTATTGTACCCTTCAGATTTTATTTATTCTTTCAGGTTCTCATAGGAGTGAGGTAGTATATTTGGTAATTCAACTAATTTGAAGATAACATCATGCAATACAGAAACCATTGTTAAATTCCTATTACTTTGCTTTCTTTTCTTTTTTACTACTATTTTATATTCTTTAAAAAAGTAATATGTTTATTGAATCAATTAATTGAAGTATTTAGAGAAAGCTATGCACATAGCATATACACATGTGCATTGTTTTTTTAGCATCTCTTTCCTATACTTTTACAAATAAAATGTTTGTCAGTATGGTTTAGGATGATTACATTTTCCCGGAAAGTACAATCAAAAAGCTGTGTATATTTGTTTGGTTGTTGTGGAGGCAATTGTGGCTTAAGTTAAGCATCTTTCCTTAATATGTGAAAATTTTAATCACAGTAAGATTATTTTTTGAGCACTTGCAACTAGACATTTTTTCTTATTCAGTATTGTGTGTTGTCATAATTTTTGTATCTCTAGTTAATGCCTAGACTTATATGGAAGAAAGTTAATGTCAAAGAATTTCCTAAGAGATCAAGTAAAACTTTGAAATGATCCTAACATTTCAATTCTACAATTTAAATTACATTTCCCTATAATAGAGTCATTACTTAAATTTAAAAATGTTCTAAATATTTTACTTATTTATTTGTTTTGTTTTAGAATGCCTTAATAGAATAACTTAAAGTATTATTGGATATCATATCTCTCTGATTATATTTTATCTATGCGAAGAAGTACAATGATACTAAGAAATGATATTTTTTGTTTCGGATAACATGCAAAACTGAAAGTCTGAATTTTGTTGGCCATTAAAAACCCCATGGCTCTATCTGTAAAAGTGCTTACTGCTACCCTGGCCAAAATCCAATCTAAGTAATAACAACCTACCCTGTGTACCTCATAACCCTGTGCCTATTATTCAGGCATTTTTCCTTGCTTCCTGTTCTGAAGAGCTGTGTGACTGTGGAGTCCATGTTAGCAATTTATCTGCCTCCCGTTTAGCAGCATCCCATGAAGTGAAATAATCTTCATTATATGTGGTAGCCCTACAGTTTTGCTGAGTACATATGTCTAAGGTTATGGTACCGCTCATTGATTAATAGATTATCTCTCTGGAAATTGAAACAGAATGTAATTGAATCAATATTAGATAACCTGCTATATGTAAATTCACCAATGACTCTAATTTTGTAAAATGCACTATATATATATCTCTTAATTGCCCAAACAATTACAAGGTGTTTAACATAACCTGTTTCAAGGTGAGTATGGTGGGACTCTGGGAGGTTGAAGGAAAGGCAAGAGGATCAAAAGTTCAGTCCCAGCTGGGACAATTTGATGAGAAACTATTTCAAAAAATGTTAAAAAGGGTTGGCCTAAGATACTAGTCAACAAATCATGAATGCCAATTTTATTATATAACTGTTTTTAGTTGTTTCAATTTTAACCCAGAAGGATTTATTTTAGGTACTTGGTTATAGAGTAATAATGTATACATCTCTCCCTATTTCAGGGAATAGATTACATCAAAGAAGAGTGTCATACTTTTCAAACCATGTAGAAGGACACAATAGTGAGATTCACATCACTATGACAATAGTGATATTGTAAATAGCGTGTTAGCAAAACATTAAATTCAATCTGGTACATTACTTTTTGTTCTATTGTACAATAATAAAGAACTATACTATAATAAAGAAGTTATATTTATTTAAAAAAAACATTGATGAGATCAGATATGTTAGTACACACCTGTAATCCCCGTGCTGGAGAGGCTGAAAACAGGAGGATCATTATGAGTCTGAGTTGTGTAGTGAGGCTCTGTACCATATACATCATAAAATAAAATAATTAAAAAAGAAAAAGAAAAGAAAAACACTGAGGGCCAGACATGCTGGCACATCCTCTAATCCCAGTTCTCAGAAGTTCTCAGGAGGATCATTGTGAATTTGAGACTAGCCGAGGCTACAAAGTGAGCTCAGAGCCAGCCTGCACTGCATAGTGGGCCCTGAGGATGCAGCTCAGTATGAGAAAGCCCTGGGTTCATTTCCCAGCGCGGAGGAGAAAATTACCTGCTTTAATGTGAGGAGGAACGTGCACAGTTAAATGATGCTTGAAATATACTTGGCATCTTCTCAGCTCAAAATCAGGAATCAGTTCTGCTTTTGTCAATTAGACTCAGGTCACTTAAAAGTAGTGCTGCGCAGCAATAATATAATCCAACAGGGATGGAGAAATCTGGAAAGAGTATATTATGGTTTAAATTAAAAACAGTAAATGTAAATGTAATGGTTAATCTGATTTTCTGTAGCATCCCAAAACAGGAAGTATAATTCATTAACTTTTAGCTGGGAAACAGCTAGTTACTTCTTAATCATCTTGTGTTACCTTCAAGACCAACTTCATGCCTGGTCCTTTTCTGTATGTTTTCCTAGAGCTCTAGTACTACCCCTTTCCCTCCCCCTGGATCTCCTGAACACAGATTATCAGGACAGGTATAATAGTTGATACATTGTGTATTGTTATCTTCCTAGTCCCTATTCAGAGTAGAAGTTTCAGGCATGCTAGTTTGTCTCTATAATGTTAGCAAAAAACCTTTCCTTTTAATGGACTAAGAGAAACTACCTGTATAACAATCTCAGCTATCTTGTACATGCATATCTTTTATCCCCTTTTTCTTTTTTTTGTTTCCCCTTTCCCCATCACAATTTGTCTTTTCTTTTGAACAATTTGCCCCCTTTAGATGGTAGGAAAAATGACTGTTTCTGAGCTAGTAATTACTGGGCCCTTTTCATATGCTTGGTGGGACTTTGAGTTGTTCATAACTTGCTGTTTTTAAAATTTTCAGGTATTTAACTTTTTTATAGCAGGTACTGTGATATATACATTTCTCTGATTCTTCTATAATCCTTGCAAATGTTCATTACTTTCGCATATACGTCCATAATGATACATGGATATATATATATATATATATATATATATATATATATATAAAATCTATATATATAAAGTCAAGGACTACATCTAAAAAAGAAAGAAATTATAAATCCAGTTTTTTAAATCTTGCAGACCCCCAGGAGCAGCAAATTGTCTTATTATCAAGAAAACACTTTGAGTACAGTGAGAAAGCTTTAAGAGTCAGAAGCCTGTCAGTGGAAAGGAAACGGGAAGTGAGGGGCTGGATATCCATCTTGCCAAATGGAGCAGGGAAAGAAAATACTGCATTGCGGATTTCTTTCCTTTATTTTCTCAAGTACATTCCAGCCATTTAGATTAAGAGAACAATGGCTGAGAGGCTGGAAATAAATCCAAACCATCTGATAAATCTCTAGGAAAAGGAAATAACAAAATTATTGAAAAGAGGAAAGACCTCCTTAGAGTTTCTGACATTAGTGTTTTAAAAATAAAATTGGAGTTTGCAAGCATAATGTAATTCTTACATAATTAATGCTATATATTGTACATGCAATACATGTTGTATTTCTTTTTAGTTAAAGCTTTTTGCGAGGCCAGATGCAGTGTTGCACACCTGTAATCTCAGTAGTTAGAAGGTCAAAGCAGGAGCATCAGAAGTTCAAGGCCAGTCTAGTTGCTTAGAGAGTTAAAGATTACACAGTGGGAATTTAAGTCAAAAAAAAAAAAAAAAGTAAACTTTGTGTCAAATATTTTGTTGTTTATCTGTATCAGTAGCATGTTTAAAGAACCAAACATTTTGGTTACATGGTTAAAAAGAGGTTGTCACTTTGAGTAATGACTCATCTTGTAGCCTGGTCTTCAGCTGCAGCATAGACTGTCTCTGCTGTTGTGAAAGTGTAACAGATAAAAGGATCTCAAAGCCTGACTTTAAAATTTATTCTTCTTTCTCCTTCTCTCTTCCTCTTGTTTTCAAATATTTATTAGGAACTGTCTTGGTCACTTTTCTCCTGTTGCTGGGGCAAAATACCTGACACCCAAAATTAATGAGGGAAAGGTTTATTTAGCTCACAGTATGTGGAGGTTTCAGTCCATACTCAGCTGGCTATAAGGCAGTGTGGTACAAGGCAGAGGGCAGCCGTTCATGGCAGCAGGAAACAGCAGCACAGCAAGAGCAAATGAGAGGAGTAGTGGCAACAACAGCAACAGAGGGCAAGTCTGTTTCCCTTATGTTGCATTCAGGCTATGTTCCACCCCAGGCCGGGTGTAGCACTCACATCCATAATTCCATCAGCACTCACACCCATAATCCCAGCAGCATTCATACCCATAATCCCACAGCACTCACACCCATAATCCCAGTGGGTCATGAGTTAATCACAAACTCTAGAAGTTTGCCCCATGACTACATGAGGCTTTGGGAGGACAACTAGACACAAACCATTATAGGAACACTAATTGGACACTGAGATGACTTATCCCTACGAGGTGTTGAGAGCCAAAAAGAAGGGCATACGAGGCAATCCTAAAATCCTGGGCTACTTACTAGCTGTCCCGCTGCAGACATATAGCAATGTGTTGGCCCTTAAAGAGGCAGAGGGCCTTCCCTGCCACCTGAGCCCCTATTGCCTGTGCCATAATCACACTGCCTATTTCATGAGGCTGTGTAAGACTCAGAAGGGACAATTGTCTGTATTGTGAATTGTAAGCATACTTGCAATCATAAGTAGTGGCAGGAAATAAGTTATTTGATAAAAGGGAATGTCTTGTGAATTTGTTGTATAGAAATTAAAAAGAAAGTAACATGAGTGAAGAACTCATTTGTTCCCTAATGTGAAATCCAGAACTCTTGACTCTTTGAAATTGCCCTTAGTTCCTTTTGAGAATAAATCTTTAGTAGTGTGTCCCCATGACCTCTTTTTCATGCATTGTTGTGCAATTGTACATTTTTATCATCTTCACCTTTCTGTTGAGATTTGAAGGCAGGGCCCATTTTGCTATCTTCATGTTTCCGGGGGAAGTCATATCTAGCAGCACTTCCATGTGTATGTAACACATCTGAGGAGGAGTTTTCCGGTGGAGTTTTTCCTACAAGGTTTTTTGTTTTGTGCTTTTTTACCAAATGAGAGTTATGATTTTTCTTTCATGTATTAAATATAATATCAAGACATACAGTAACAAGGAAGTCTGTGTGTTGTAGGCCTCAAATTAGGAACTCTGCTACCTAGAATCCAGAGGGAGGGAGGAGAGAGTGAGCACAAAATAGTCATTCATAGAATGAAGATCTTAGAACTGATGGAAATCTTGTAAGTGGTCTAGGTTGCTCAGTGTAGAAAATGTTAGATATCTTTACCTCTTTCTTCACCATCAATGTTTTTCCATTTTAACTTCTTTGGGCTTTAAATTTTCTTGTCTGTAGAATAAAGGAATTATAACACTCATGTTAAATACCCTATTCTAGACTTCTGATATTCCATTTTGAGATTTCTGGTTGTTCTATTTGTTTACTTTTGCTCATGTAGGTTTTATTTGTAAACAACTATATGAAATATGCTGAGTAATATGGAGATACTCTCTACTTTCTGTGAAGTGAGCCATTTTTATTTTCCTCATGTTTTTATAACAGACAGCATTATCAAGAAAACATTAAAATAGGAGAAAGGTAAAACATTCAGGACATAGGATTTAAATCGAACGTAATGGATTCAAGAAGATAGGGGGGAGGTGTGTGAGCACATGGGAGGCCAGGGGGCCGCAGCCATGGGGACTGTGAGGACGAGAAATGGCTTGGCTCTGAGGAGCACTGACAAAGTCCGATGTTGGGATAAGCGCAAAGGATGGCTTGGAGTGCCTTGGAGGGTTTGAGTGTAGTACTGTAGGCAAAAGAAGACCATTTTCAGGCAGGAAGGGAGGCCAGAATTTTACCTGTTGAGTGTCACTGAAGGCTTGGGAAGGGAATGAAACAGGCTAGGGTGAAGAGGAAATTGCTAAAGACACAACTGGCACAGGGCTTTATTAAGTGAGGAGAAAGATTGGACTGGACGCAAGTTATGAAAGGGAGGAGGGATGATTTTGCCAAATAGTCGTATCAGTCAATGTGTTAAAAATTGGAAAGCAGGTTTACAGCTGGAGGCATATGACAGCTTGGCAAGCCCTCCCCTCTCCCGAGTATTCCTTGTAGCTGATAAAAGATTTATCTCAGCTGTCCAGTGTGGCCTGCAAAAATGTTTATTAATGAATTTAAGGAAAGATTTCCTATCTTTGTTGAAAGCAGGTGTATATTTCAGTGGATGGCTGACTACAATGGGGGTTCATCAGTCCTTTTATGTTAACAGCAACTCTTGATCCCCACTCTTGAGGAAAAAGCATGTATACTTCTATCCAGAGGGATTTTTTTTTCTATTAGATGTGTTCTTTTATGGATATATTTTTTATTCTGCATATTGGCTTTTTTTTCTTAGTATTCTTTATATTTAATACTCATGAGTTTTAAATTCCAGGATCATCGTAGCATTATACCATGAAGGAACAGAAAGGACTGGCTTTACGGTGTTACTGACAATTTATACCAGGATATAACTGTCTGGCATATTGCTCACTGTTTTGCATTCTTTTGCAAAGTATGCCTTTGTTTAGTCTTGAGGGTGGAGGCTTCTCTCATTTTCCATATACTCAGGACGTGGCTAATGACCATTCTGCTTTGCGTGGAATGCTTTTGTTTGAATTTTCACGTGGTTTACCCAATCACCTCTCCATTTCTTTCCAAATTACTAGGTGCCTAATCTATAGGGAAGGACTGAGGCATTTCTCTCATGTAATTTCTAACAAAAATTACGTGAAGTAAGGCAGACAAATTGTTCCTCCTTTCCAATTTATCTCATTTATTCTTTTTTGAACCCTACAATCTGCTTTTGTACCATATGTAGTATGTCATAGAAGTACTAATTAGATATTATCTTTTGGAGTTATAAAATCCTTTTCTAGCAATATGCCTTTAGAGCTAAAAGTCTTTTGTAAAATACAAATGTAGTCTCTTTATAAGTTTCTGCTGGATAATTTTAAATGCAGCCTATGCTTTCATTACCTAAAATAGAAAGCTTTTCATCCATCCTGGGAGTTGAATTGATGTGTCTGTACATGTCCTTAGGTGAATTTTAATAATATTAAATAGGTTGAAGTTTTCTGGGGAAAGTAATTGGTAGTCATAAAAGGCCAGTTTGAATTTATCTAGTTTAAAAGTTGATCTTTTAAAAAAGGAGAGTAAGTTTTGGGAACTGTAATACTCAGTCCTACCAAAAATACAGTACATGCACATTTGTGTATTTATGTACATACATATGTATGCATATATATATGTAGCCAATTAACCCAGTCTAATATCTGGGCTCTTTCTCTTTAATTGATTGTGATGACATCCTGGCTTTCCAAGAAAGACGGTACCCCATCCTGTTACCACCTGACACAAGTGGTGTATGTAGTGTATCAGGGTAGTATCAAAGATAGCCACATTCCTCAAGGTAATTTCAACACAAGGAAGCTCAAGAGAGTGGATGCAGTGAACCATTCCAGCTGTGAGAAAAGAAATTATGGGAACTGTATTTTGTACTCTCAATATCTTTGTATCTGTGCTTCTCCAGATTTAGAAGGGAAGTGAGTCCTGACATTTTCTCTTTTTGTTTTTCATTAAACTATTTTGAACTCAGACATTAAGGAAATCGCAGACAAATTTAACCTTAATAGTTGAAAAAATTGAATTAGACACAAAGACAAAGTTAGTGCTCATACATACTTACTGACTTGTAAGAGAAGGAGGAACTGGAGTCTTGTGATTTTTTTTTTTTTGGTCTTAATGGTATTTTTTACTCCTTTTGGCATTTTCAAAAGTTGAAAGTTCACTCTTTTAGGTATGCACGACATACAGTAAATTTCATGTTTTGCTCTTACAGGTGTAAATTGAGGAGAGTGTTTGACATTTTGCTGACTCTTTGTTATTAATCAATAACCATGTGGTGCAGAGAGAAGATATTGGCCAATACAGTAATGTTTCTAATGCTGATGATTGCTGTTTATTAATCTGCCTCATTCTTATCTTTGCAGAAATTGGCCCAGTGACAATCACTACAGATCCCAAGAAATTTCAGTATGAACTCAGAGAACTGTATGTTCAGGTGAGACTTGATTTCAATTTTCTGTTTGGGATAGAAAAACCATGCAATTTCCTTGTTCCTTTTAAAACCTGAAAAAAGTAATTGTTAGAGGCAAAATGCACAGCATTATCTTTTCCCAATGTGGTTGTGGGTGAGTTGAACAACAAATACTGGAATAGAAGAGAACGGGTTCAAAATGATCACCCTGACTTTTGTATTTTTCCATGCTGCTTATACCTGATTGTGGCACTTTCGACTCTGTGGTGCCTTTATGGAAAAATTTTGCTCAGCCCTGGTCTAGATAAGCCCTTCACTTGGAAAAATAAGGAACGGTTAATAATTATTCCCCTACAGCATTAATGACACAACTAAGGTAATTTATAGCACTCTGTGCAAGATGGCATTTTTACTTGGAATCCTACTTTAGTATAGAGGAGAAGAAGACATTTGCTTAAGTCTTATTCTGAAAGCTGAACTTTGAAGCAGGGTTGGTACGCCTTCTCTTATGGTACAGTTCACAGATTATTTCTGAATCCATTCATTTGAAGGTTTTACTTTCCTAAGGCTGTTTCAGTGTACTGCCCTCCAGAGGTACTGCTGTTGTCATCTACAGATTTTCAGCTGTTTCCTGTCATTCATGTAGGCTTTTGGCAGTTGGACTGGAATTTCTTTGGAGTGACCTGGTCAGAGGAGAGATCCATCAGTTCCTTGGTCTACTAGTCATCTTTGGTGGGCTTTTCTTTGTTTTGATTTTCCACTCTCTCACACCCTGGCCTTGCCAACGTAGCTGCTCCACCTCTCCTGTAACTGATTTCTGCATCTTAACCTCAGCTGTGTGCTGAGCTTGTTGGTGTAACTCCTTGTACAACAATTTCTCCTGCACACTCACAGGAACCCCAGGCCATGTCCTCAAAATTTTTTTCAGGGTCATCAGGTCTGTCCTTTTGCTCACTTTCCTATAGTGTAATTTACATATTCACCTTTTAAAAACTCTCTTTTATGTCCCTCATGCACTGCCTAACCATTTAAAGGGCAAAACCTCAGTCCTGAATAACTTGAATTCCTGTATTATTTATGCTCACCCCAAGTGAACAAATGATGTCTCAAAGCTTTGACTGATTTCAGTATGAACTCATAACTACCTGTCTCAATGAATTTTTAGTGCTCCAATGATCCTGTTCTATTTCTTTCTTTTTTTTTTTCTTTTTTTTTTCTTCTCCTTTTTTTTTGGCAAGCTTAGCCTGCCCAGAGGGTGGGGCTGGTGTGCCATGTGGTGCTGGGAATCGAACCATGGTCCGGTCCCCTGCGCCTGCCTAAGCTTGCCTAAAGCAGGAGCTTTAGACTGCTGAGCTATCTTGCCGGCCTCTGTTATATTTCTTTCATTAACTAGATATCTGATTTTTCTTAATGACGATTGCAAGTTTTCCAATTGTCTTACGCTTTTCCCTACAACTCTCTTCTACTAATGACTCTTGTGGCAGTTGTTCCATTCTGAGCAGGTGATGTCACTTCTGTTTCACTCCAGACACCTACAAATAAAACCCCTTACCTCCTCACACTTAACATCCAGGTCACCTGTGTCTAGTACATCCTGTCATTATTTTCTTCTTGTTCTGAACTCTGTTGCTTCCTCAAAATATTAACACTATTAAATTGATTCTGCCAATTGCTTATGAGTTGCCATTGACTTCTATTTATTTTGAAAATTAAAAAAAAATCTTTTATTTTTATTTATTTGGTACAAGGTCTCACTATATAGCTTGGACTCATGGTGATCCTCCTGTCTTAGCTTCCCACCACTGGAATTACAGGTGTGCACCACCATGCCCTGTTTTGGTGGCCAGCTTGACATATGGGACTGGGGATCAAACCCAAATCTGTATGCTTGCCAGGCAGGTGCTTAGACTGCCGAGCTGTCTCTCCAGCCTGTCATTGCCTTGTAAATGTTTGTCTCTCTAAAATATAAATAATCCAGTCTCATCATACAAAGCAAAATAAAATAAACTGCAAATTTCTTGATGCCTTTAATGTCAAATAAATCATGCTTAGTGCCATTATTTTTCATCACATTATTATTATTTTTTTGCCATTTACTCAAATTTATTTCAATCTAGTTACCACTTATTCTGTCAGAATAGCTTTAGTTGTGCTAACTGGCCTCCAAGTGTTGCTAAATTCGATGATAGCTTTCCAGTCCTCTTCATACTGGTTAGAGATCTTTGAGGTTTTGGACAATATTTGCCTCGTCCTCCTTTTTAATTCATTTTTTCCCCATACCTACACCTGATTTTTCTTTGGACTTTTCCTACCTAATGTCTCAGGATATTTTATAAATGTCTCAGTTTATTTTTTTCTACTTTGACATTTAATTTTTGGGGTTCCTCTAGGTCTTGGGCCTCTCCATTCTATATTTCCTTCTTGGGTAAAACCATCTGTTCTCACATATATAAACTTTCACCTTGGCCTGTCCTCTAAGGAGCAGATTCTTTCTTTAATGTCCTGCTTGTCAAGATGACTCTCTACCATGAAATACACAAATCTTCCTGCTCTGCTCCCCCAAACTTGGTTGCTGACCCCTGGTCTTTGTTCCCTTGTTGATATCTTTGTGAATGATGCCTGTCATATTCTGACACACTGTACCCAGCCAAATGTCTGCTTTGTCCTTAACATGTCACTTACTTCCTGAACCCAAATTATCACTCAGTCTTATTTTTGATTTCTAAATGTCTTTTCTATCACAACTTCTCTCCATTTGTATGAGCATCATCCTAATCCAGTGACTATATTGTTAGCTCCCAATTTATAGAGAAAGGTCTCAGCAATTTTCTTATGTGAACTTTTGCTTTGAGTTTTCAGGCCTTTGATCTGTATACAAAATAATCTAAAGGTCCATGTCTGAAGATTTCTGCCAGAGGCTGTAATCTGCTCTCTCCTTCTTTGTTCCTCAACCCATTCTGCTCATGCTGGTTCTGTGTGACTTGCCTTATCTACTTCTTCCCTCTCAGCTCCATTTAGCATCACTGTCCCACCCAGGCTCTGTGCTGTGCCTCTGGGGCTTACAGACAACCTCCCCTAGCTGTGTTCCCTCCCAGCTTCTCGTGAGATTTGTGCACATGCTGTTCTTTGCATAGGAAAGTCCTGTCCTTTATGATCACTTTCATATACCCTTGGTTGAGATTAAATTCAGTCCTTGGAGTTTCATCTTGAACACCACATCCTCCGTCCTCCAGACGTGGTCTTGTGTCCCTGCCTCTTTCTTTTTTTTTATGTCTTCTGGGAAAATTCCCAGTAGATAAAAAGCTGGTTTATTTATTTTTTCCCTATAATTTTATTGAGAAATAAGTAGCAATAAGAGAGTTTCAACCAAATTTGTAGGACAGTTTCAATAATTAACACATTGCATACATTCTTCCTAGTGATTGATTGCTGTACAAGATGTGGACATGATATCCTATTTACAAACACTATTAGAACAAATCCTTTCATTCATTAGGAGAATGTAACTATATATCTATCTTAACCATTTTGAATACACAGATACAAAATGGACATTCAT
>NDGN011304423.1:0-11923 GCA_002564285.1 Tympanoctomys barrerae
AAAAAAAAAAAAAGAAAAGAAAAAGAAAAATTGTGGTTTGAGTTTTCATTTAATTGAGATAATTTTAGTATTAAAAATAAAGGAGCTCTATAATATTATGTAGATTTTATCAGGGCTAATTTTTAACATATATATTAAAAGTTGTTTAATGATAAAGCAGATAGTTTAAAATTATTCTTACTCATGCTATACCATCAGGGCAGTAAGTGTATATTTACTAAAGCCTCTCCTACATGAAGCCTTTTGGGACACATTGTAGTGCATTATGAACTTAGGGTTCCAGAGGAATTGTGGGCTGGATGGGGTGACTTAAACACTGGAGAAGACTATTGCTTCCTGCTCACCTGCAGTCACATATTCCAGCCATCATAAGGGAAAACCAGAGGAAAATTGGTGTAGCTTGGTTTTTTATCCCATTGAAAATGGCTTTGTGTAGACACTTAGTGCAGAATAGTGGGGCAGAGCCCAGGTGAAAGGCTAGGCCCAGAAGGCCCAGACTTGCTGCCTGAAGGCTGCAGGAGGAAACTCAACTGGTCTTCCCAGTGGACTCTTGGTATGTGGCAGGGAGGTGTGCAGGTGAAATTTAGAGGAAATAGTTTACACACAAATTCCTAATTTATGATCTGTTATGTTATACAACTATAGTGTTTCCTCTTATGCCCTAAAGTACAAAACTATTAGTAACCAAAGTTTACCTATGTCTAAATTTCATGTGATACACTTATTATTGTTTTTTTGTTGGTGGTGTTTTTATTTATTTATTTTAATGAGGGATTGAACTCAGGCCCTTGCACTTGCCAGGCAAGCACTTATTCTACTGCACCATCTCCTCAGCTCCTTTTGTTATTGTTAATTGTACTAGTCTAACTCAGATGCCATATGTGACTTAACCACATGTTTTCCTTGGAGTATAATGTCAGGAAGCACTTGACATTAATAACCTCAGCAAAACCTCTCTCAAATGATAGAAGAAAGTGCCAAACAGAAACCAATATCCCACTCTCATTCAATAGAGCAGGCAAGATTTTGGGACACACACAAGCCAAGAATCTCTGCCACACAGAAGAGATGCTTGAAGAACAGATCATTTGTGGAGAGGCTTTGACAGGAGCAATATACTTACTTAACATTAAAGTTTCCCAAAAAGTATCACAGAAATCAAAATAAAGAGTTCTTTCTGAAATAGAACATGATAAGATGAAGAAGCAAAATGCAGCCTCAGGCCCAGAGCCCTCCCGGTACAAATCCAGGACACATCAACATAGAAGAAATTGAAAGTCACACGCTTGAAATATCTGAAATGATTGCAACTGAAGTAAAGAAACAATTCTCAAGGGGTATAGAAGAAAATGGATGAGAAAAATCTCTCAGGAAAAGAAAAAAAAACAAAATAATAGAAATTATCTAAAGAAGACACTGATTAAAAATGGACAGGCATACAAAAATGATTGAAAATTTGAATAAGCAATATAGGAAAGAACTATACCTTTCCCATAATAAATTAAACAGATCCAAAGAGAAATCCAAGAAATTACAAATTCCATTAAAAGTTTGCACAGCCATTTGATTAAAACTGAAGATAGACTTCCAGATCTTTAAGGCATCATTGCAGCTAGAAACTAGGAAAGCAAAGATTTCTTAAAAACAACAAGGAACTGGGAAATAATAATTCAATAATGAAAAGACCATGCAAAGATGAATAACATAAGATTAACAGATGTCTATGAAAAAGAAGAAGCCAATCTAAATGGCACAGAAATAATTTTTGTGGGGCTAGGGAGGTAGCATGGTAGTCTAACCCCCTGCCTGGCAAGCACAACGTCCTGGGTTTGAACTCCAGTACCACATGCTTTGCTGGCCCAGAAACAAGGAGTGCTGATGCATGCCTGTAATCCCAGGACTGCAAAGACTAAGACAAGAGGATTGCTATGATTCTGAACTATGTAGTGAGACTCTGTACCAAATAGACAAATACAAGTCTTTTTAAAGAATATTTTCAAATGTAGTATCAGAAAACTTCCCAAACATAGGGAAAGAATATGACATACATTTAAGTGAGACACATCGTCCTACAAATAGCAACTAAAATAAATCTACATCCAGACATATAATAATCAAAATTCCATAAATTAAACACAAGAACAACACATTAAGTATTACAGATAAAAAACAGATCATATATAATGGAAAAACCATCAGAATCATGGAAGATTTCTGAACACAACCCATCAAGAAGAGCATGGAGTGAAGTATTTCAAGTCCTAAATGAAAACAATTCCAACCAGATTGATATGTTCTGTAAAATTCTCTTTCAAAATTAATGGTAAAGTGGGTCAGGTGAGATGGCTCAGTGGAATAAGTGCTTCCCTGGCAAGCACAAGGGCTTGAGTTCAACCCTCGGTTCTCAAAAAAAAAAAAAAATAATAATGGAAAAATAAAATACTCACATGACAAAGAAAAGCTAAGGAAATTGATGACAACCAAACCAACCCTACAAAAAGTACTGAAAGATATTCCAGAAAGGCATCAAATGACCATACTTCAAGAACAACAGCAGAAAGAAATCACCAAACAGGAAAAAGCAATTAAACACCAGTAATACAGGGAACCATCACCAAAAATATAAAATGATAAAGATAAGCCAATACATATCAATTATTATAACCATCAATGCAAATAGCCTCAATTCATGAATTAAAAGAAGCAGAATGGCAGAGTGGATCAACAAATAAAATCCAGGAATATACTGCATATCGGAAACACATTTAACACAAAAAGAAAGTAGTATTGTGAACATCAAAGGATGGAAAACAATACTCTACGTGACAAGAACTCCCTTCTCCCCCAAAAGTGGCTATTCTGATTGCTAACAATGTCAACTTCAAACTGAATGTAATTAAAAGAGACAAAAAAGATCACTACATATTTTTGGGAGAAAACTTTATGATCAAGAGTTAACTATAAATACATATGAACCTAATGTAGGAGCACCCAATTGTATGATACAAATTTTAACAGACATGGTAAATCAAATGAGCAATAACATAATTATACTAGGGAAATTTAACACCCCATTGACACAAAGAGATAGATCAACTAAGCAAAAAGTCAGCAAAGAAATAACACAACTAAACCAAACTTGTTTCATCCAACAACATCTGGATACACATTCTTTTCAGCTGCACATGGGACATTCTCTAAAACATACCACATATTATTTCATAAATAATAGTTAAGTAAATGCAAGAAAACTGAACTTATCCCATGCATATTAACAGTGCATGGAAATGAGAAATTAACAACAACAAAAAAACATAAATACATGGAAATTAAATAACACCCTCCTCACCAACCAATAGATTACAGATGAAATTAAACAAGAAATTAAATAATATCAACAATCCAAAAAAAAATTCAAACACATCTTCCCAAAATTTGTGGGATGCAATGAAGGCAATTCTCAGAGGGAAATTTATAGCAATGAACTCACACATTACAAAAAAAAATGAGAACAAATAAGTACCCTAATGCTGCACCTCAAACTTCTAGCAAAAGAAGAGCAAACCAAGCCCAAAGCCCAAAGATGGGAGGTAATTATAAAATTAAGCAGATATCAATGCATTTGAGACAAAGAAAAGAATACAAAAGTTAACAAATCAAAGCGCTTGTTCTGAAAATTAAAAAAAAAATAATAACTGCAGGGGCCAGGTAAATAACTCAGTGGAATAGCTCAGTAAATAGCTCAGCCTAGTAAGTGCAAGGTCCTGAGTTCAATTCCTGGTACCAACAACAGGAAGCTTGTTCTTTGAAAAGTTAAATAAAATTGATAAACCCCTAGCCATCCTCATAAAAAAAGAAAAGAAAAGCTCAAACTCAGGCTATAAGGTTTGAAAAAGGTGAAATTATTATAGATGTTGTGAAAACACAGGAGATCATCCATAAACTACTTTGAAAATCTTTACTCTCACAGAATGGAAAGCACAGAAGAAATGGACAGACTCCCAGACATGTACAAATTACCAAAACTTTTTCAACAAGATATAAAAATTCAGAATACCCCAATATCAACCAGTGAAATTGAAAATGAAATCAAATAGCAACAAAGAAAATTCAAGGTTCTGATGGATACTCAGATGAATTCTTCAAGAAATGTAGAGAAGATTTTAATCCCAATACTCCTAAAACTCTTCAATAAAATCGAAAAGGAAGCAATACTCCGTAATTCATTTCTGGAGGCAAGTTATCAAAAGCAGAAAAGGACCCAACCAGAAAAAGTAAATTAGCTCAATCTTCCTCATGAACACAGACAAAAACATCCCCAATACATTACTAACAAGTAGAATGCAGCAAATCATTACCATGACCAGGCACAATTCATCCAAGGAATACAAGGATGTCTCAACATACACAAATCTGCAAAGGTAATATACCATATCATCATAGCCAAAAGAAAAAAAGCCCACATGATCATCTCAATAGATTCAGAAAAAGTTTTTTATGAAGTCCATCACTTATAAATGATAAAAATCTTACAGAAAGTTGGAATACGTCAATTTGACAAAAGACCCATATGAAAAATCAATAGCCAGTATCATTCTAATGATGAAACTGAAAGCTTTTACACTCTAATCAGGTACAACATAAAATATGCACTGTCACTACTCTGATTCTATATAGTTCTGGAAACATTATCCAGAGGCATTAGACAACAGAAAGAAATAAAAGGAATAAGAATTGGAAAGGAATAATTTAAATTACTGTTATTATTGGACTACATGATAGGCTACATGGAAGACCTAAAAACTCCACCAAGAAACTTCTAGAACTAATAAGTAAAGTAGCATAGCAATATTGAGTCAACACCCAAAAATCAATAGTATTCCTCTACACAAGCAACAAACTCACACAGACAAAAACTCAAAAAGACAACATTATTCACAGTAGCATTCCCAAAAATGAGATACCTAGAAATTAATCTAACAGAGGAAGCAAACTATGTGCATGATAGAAATAAAAATACTCTCAAGAAAGAGACTGAAGATTATTGCTGAAAATGAAGATGGAAATATATTATTTCTTACTCTTGAATAGGAAGAACCAATGTTGTCAAAATGGCCTTACTTCCAAAATTGTTATACAGATTTAATGCAATCTCTATAAAAATAACATCAGCATACCTCTTAGTTCTAGAGAAAACATTTTTGAAATTCATTTCGAACTGGAAATACCTAGAATACCAAAGAAAATTTTGGCCAACTAAGGTAAGGTAGGGGGCATTACAATTCCCAACTTTAAATTATACTTCAAAGATACTGTGAAAATAAAAAATCAGCATGGTACTGGCAAAAAAAAAAAAAAAAAACAGAACTAAGGATCAGTGGTATAGATTAGAAGATAGACACAACTACAAACACAGCCAGCCACTTTATCTTTGATGTTCATTGGAAGACAGACTCTTTAATAAATGGTGTGGAAAAACTGGTTTCCCAGATACCAAAAGATCAACTCAATTGTGGTGCATCAGCATGCAACTCAAGTCAAAATAGATTAAAGATCTAGGCATTAAAGCAGAAACACTAAATTTCCTGAAAAAGAAGATGGCAGGAAATCTTAATGGGATAGGGTAGGTAAAGAATTCATGAACAAAAACCAAACTGCATGGGAAATACTTCAGAGAATCAATAATTGGAATCTTATCTTACTGAGAAGTTTCTGCATATCAAAGGAAATCACCAATACAGTGAAAATACAACCCATAAATTGGAGAAAAAAATATTAACCAACAGTCACTCAGACAAAGAAAGGACTTATCTAGAATATACAATGAACTAGAAAAAAATCAGGCTTCCAAAATTCAAAGATCCAGTCCATTAATGGGCATCTGCGGTGAATACATACTTCTCAGAGGAAGAAATACAAATGACAGATAAATACATGAAAAATGCTCCACAGCACTGGGAATTCAAGAAATGCAAATTAAAATAATGTTGAGATACAATCTCGCTCCAGAAAGAATGGCTATCATAAGGAAATCAACCAATAACAAATGCTGGAGAGGCTGCAAGGTAAAAGGAACCCTTCCATACTGTTGGTTGGAATGTAGACTGGTACAACCACTATGGAAATCAGTGAGAAGACTCCTGAAAACTAAGATTGGAAGTCCCACTCAACACATCTGTTTCCTTTCTTGGTATCATTCCAAAAAACTGAAAACATTATACACAATGAGATATGTGCACCCATGTTAATGCAGCACAATTTGTTGTAGCTAAACCTTGGAAATCACCAAATGCTATCTCTTGAGGCATGGATAAAAAAGACATGATATTTTTATACAATGGAGTACTTGGCTATGAAGATAAACTTGAGGCTTCTATAGGTAAATAGATGCAACTAGAGCCTATACTCATAAGTGAAATAAATCAGACCCACATGTGCTAAAATCCTATTGTCTCTGTAAGAACATGAAAGAATAAATACAATATGAAAGATACAATACAGATAGTAAAATGGAAAGAAACTGAACATAGGGAGTAAACAGTGGAGAGTAGGGAAAGGAAAAAAGGTAGGAAAAAATAAGGGGGAAAAATCATGTAAGTATATACACAGGATAGCTGAGATTATTTTGCTACTTATTTCTATCAGTCTTTTGAAGGTACCAGTTAATGTTTAAATTTTTTACTTTGACCAATTCTATATGCTAATGTGTGTAATCTGTAATTGATAACAACAATGTGCAACATAACAACCGCAGTTAAATACCTTTAATCTTGTTCTTTGAAGTGTGTATCATTTCTAGTGTCTTATCTATTATTTTATATAGTGTTTAAAATAAATTAAATAATAAAAAGCAAAAATAACAAAGGGAAAAAATAAGGTTTATTGGGCAGGCCAAAAAGCTCAGGGGATTAAAGCACCTGCAAGCAGAGCCCGTTGTACCGGCCCCACCCCCAGGGTGTGCTGTGATGGCAATTGAGACTGAGCGTGGTGGCACAGCCTGTAATCCCAGCTCTTGGAAGGCATAAACAGGTGGATCACTACAAGTCTGATCTAGTAGTGAGACCTTGAACATCCTGTAGACCCTTCTCCCCAAAAATAAAATAAAATAAAATAAAATAAAATAAAATAAAATAAAATAAAAATAAGGTTTACTGAAAAGAAAATTTAATGTTTGATTGATCAACCTTGCATGCCTGTGTCTGGTAATCTGAGCAGCAAATGGGATGAAATAATACAGAATATAACAACCATGGTTAATTTTCTATTCTTGTTTTGAAATTCATCACCATTTTTAATGTGTCATGTTGCTATTTGTCTTTGTTAGTTTTTTCTTCTTTAAAATAAAATGAAAAATGAAAATGACCTTGTGTGAACATCATATTATCCATATTAGGAAGAAAGTGCTTGTGTTCTGTTTCAAAGGGGCTAAGGACAGACACTTTAAAGCTACACATTTGGTTCATGCAAGAACTTTTAAGCTGTTTCAAATTAACCTTAAGATAGAATTTTCAGGAAAAAATCCCTTTGCTAGATTAAAGCAGTTTGTTATGATCTGTTCAAAATTATATCAACGAGAGATACAGAGATGTCTGTCAGCTTCAGGAACAGTAGCTCTGACACACTCAAAGCCCAGGAGACAGTTCTTTAGGGTTTTGGAATGATGTTAACCTACAAAGACATTTGTCCTACTTATTGCCTTTCTGTACCCTCCCATCTTGATTCTTAATCCAGCATGAATTTAAGCAACCAAAAATGTTTATTGTCTTAAGGGAGACAGAGCAAATGCAATGGATTATATGTTCTTTAGATGTATTAGGTTTGACTTTAATGTGTCTTGCATCATGGAAACCTCTCTGTGCCAAATTTTATATGTATTCCTCCATAAAAACTTACTGGAGTATGGTACATTGGGGCGAGATTTGATTAATTAATTTAATCCAAATTTTTGAAAGGTTTTGGACATTTGATTTTGTATCCTGTAGTTTTGAACTTTTATTCATAATTACATATTTATTGTAAAATTTAAATTTATTACTTGATTGTATAAGTTACAAATCTTCTGAGTTTATACTCATAAAATTGAAAAAAGGTGGCAAGTAGCATACAATAATTCAGTACCTTTTTAACAAAACAAGTACTTTCTGCTCTTTAAAAATATTAATTTCTCTTTTTGCATTAGGTAAAATTTTTATGTATATTTATTTTTTTGAAAACAGAAGATTATTATGTTAAGTAAAATAAGGCAGGCGTAGAAAGGCAAAGGCCACATGATGTCATGCATGTGGAACCTGGAAATGTTGAATTCCAGACAGTAAAGAACAGAATGTTGCTTAGCAGAGACTACAATGTGGACAAGGTTAGTCAAAGAGCACAGCCTCAGGCTGCAGATGTAGCTTGTGGCACAGTGCTTGCCTAATGAGTACAAGATCCTGAGTTTGATTCCTGGTAAAAGCAAAAACAGATGCAGCCTGTTTAGATAGGAAAAATAAGCTCAAGATCTCTATTGGACAGCCATATATATATATATATATATATATATATATATATATGCAATCTACAAAATGGTATGCATCATGTGTTCTGCCACCAAGATGATAATTACATGAGGCAGTACTTATGTTACTTAGTTAGATATAGTCATTCCACAATGTACATATACTCAAAACTCAGTTGTATGCTGTAAACACATAATATTGTTTAATTTTTCCTGCCAATTAAAATCACATTTAAAAAAGAAAATCACAAAATGAGAGAGGAGTTAGACACTACCAGTTTTTTGTTTTGTTTTGTTTTGTTTTTCCTACACCGTGCTCTTTCACTTAAAGTTCTCCGTCATATGTACCTCTTCATAGACTCTCCAAAAGTTTATTTTGGAGTAAGTCTAAGCTACTTAGAAATAGTTACATTTTCTTTTGTTCCTTGTTTTAATATCTAATTATTTATTGAGACACCATCTCACTGAATTGTCCGGTCTGAATTGAAGTTTGGAATTCTTTGGCCTTGGCTCCTTCGGTAGCTAGAATCACAGATAGGTGCCAACACGACCAACTGAAAATAGCTTTCTGCACATCTTCCAAATGCAAGTGAGATATTGAGTTTCTTCTTGTACCTCCAAAGTTATTACAAGCCAAAGATGGCAATGAATTTTCCTGCTATATTTTATTATTATTTGCCATCAGATACAAAAAAGCCTAAGAGATTGTCTCTCACTGAATAAATATGGAGGACTACAATAGTGAGGTGGGGATGGTGAATAAAGGATGTTAGAATTTAGAAGGTAAAACACCTGGGAATTGGGGTGGGGATGTCACTCAGCCTGGTGAGCATAAGGTCCTGAGTTTGATTCTCAACACACACACACACAAAAACCCAATAAAACAAACAAAAAAATCCCTCTAAATTATCCTTTATTGACTTTATCCTAAAACAACTTCATTTCAATTATCATATAAATTTTATTTGATGTGTATGTGTTATCTAATTTAATTAGAAATATTAAGTCATTTCAACAATAAATTTTGAATTGTAGATAATTGTGTGCATAATCGTTAATAGGTGAAATAATTTTAATTACTTTTCAAGGTACAACCGCTGAAAATATGAATACTTTCATTTAGGTATTGAATATAGTAATTGCAATAAGGATAAACTTCAAATTTCTAGTATTGTGCCATTTTTGTGTGTGTGTGTGTGTGTGTGTGTGTGTGTATTTTTCCAGCATTATTGTAGTATACGTGACATTGGGCTGTAGCATGCACTGTCTAATTTCAAAAATGTCATTTATTTCACTGGTGAACACAAATGCTTGCATGAAATCCAGCATTCCAGCAAGTTCATGGGTTATAAATATTTTTTTTTGAAGAAATGTAGAGACATTGTGGAGCCAACTGAGGAATATACTGAAAAAGTCCCAAGATTATGTAAGAAAAAACACAATATTCTTCACTATTTTAGGGGTTTAAAATCCATGGGGTGGTTTATGTCTCTTATTTGTGGTTACTACAGTGTATGTTAACAGATTATGCTACAATAATATGTCTCTGTGAGTCACTGTTATGTAAGTGTTAGAGACACTTGTGTTCCTGACTTGCAGTATATAGGCTCTATGTTCAGAGAGGCCATGTGAATGAATATTAAAGAGTTCTGGAACCATTTTATTTATTGAAAAGGCAATAAGGAATATGTATATCCTAATGTAAGCCATCATTTCTTACTATCCTCTACAAAGAAAGACAGAATAAAAAGCGTGCATCCTATAATCGCATGTGATATCATTCCCTTTAAAGTTACATTGTGGTATTTTTAAAAAGTTAATGTTTCATATATATGTTTATATCTGTCTTAAATACATAAGTAATCATAGTAGATTTAATAACTTTGTTTTTAATACAAATAGAAAGTCTCTTAGAGAAAAATGAAAATTGATAATCTTTTTTATTGTTGAGAGTCAAGAAATAGAAGTGCTATTACAAATTAAAAAGCATTTATTTTGGGTTTAGAGTATTTTTAAAAGTATAAAAATTTTGCACATTGTCTTCTAAATGTGTTGATGTCTCAGTGATAATTGTCTTTAACATGTTCTGTATTCTTTTTATCAAAATATATCACTTTAAGGTTATATGATAATAGTAGAGTATATTAACACCAAGCTATTTTACACTTGAAAGGTATTAAATCCAATACTAAAAAATAAAATTCAAAATAATTATTAAAAGCAAAAAAGACTTATATTACCCAGATACCAATTATGACTATTCAAGCCTATATAGTAAAGGGAAGCCTTTTTCAATCAATAGGAGCCCAACTGTGAATCACATTAAATGAAATATATAAATGATTGTTTATCATAAATCTTATAGAGAAGTTTTGTGCATAACATCAACTACTCTATTATGGAACCATAAATGTGATGTTTTCATGAATTGCATATCTGACCTTGAAAATAGGTGGGAATGAAAAGTTATTATATTTCAATTTCCTGAAAGAATGCCATGAAAATATATAGCCTCTTGTTACTGCTTGATTGTTAAATTTGATAGGGTAGTCATGAAAATAAATGTTGTCTTCCATTGCCAGAGCTTAAATAGATCTGCACTATTCTAAAAACAACTCAGAAGCCAAACTAAGAGAGGTACAGTAAGTAGATTGAGAAAGTTAATTTAGTTTGCTTCAGTTTTTATTTGTTTCCACAAGAACATACATTTGGAGTCTAGATTCTGAATATATTAAATTTAGGACACCATTTGTGTTTCTTTTATAATAAAAGATAAAGAACATAGAGGATTGAAAAATGATATGGGATTTTAATTCAGATTCAACTGTCTTAAGGGTTATACAGTAACTAGTTAAATATGTGTGTATCAACAGGCGTGCATATTACCCTGGTATTTTTTTTTCAGAACCGGGGATTGAACTCAGGTCCTTGTACTTGCCAAGCAAGCACTTATTTTAATGAGCCATTTCCCTGGCCCCTATCACCTTCGTTTTTGTACAAGGTGTGAATAATTCAAAATACTCTTTCTGTGAACAGACTATTGAGAAAATGTTGCCACACATGAGACAGCTTTACATAACTTCCCACTCCAGATAATACTCATGGGACCATGTGTAGTCTCAGGAGACCATATGGAAAGTTCAGTCTTCTACTTCAAAAATGTATAAATACTTGTATTTGGTACAGGGTCTTACTATGCATTTTGCACTCATACTGATCACCCTCTTTCAACCTCCCCAGTGCTGGGATAACAGGTATGCACCACAGTGCCCGATCTCCTGGTCTCTCAGGGAGCCTGGGGGTGGGGTCTGTGTGACATGTGGTGCCAAGGATGAAACCCTGGTCCCCGCTGTTGCCTAAATAGGCACTTAGTCCACTGAGCTATCTCATCGGCCCTAACATTATTTTGTGTCCTCTTAAAAAAAAAAA
>NDGN011304436.1:0-13044 GCA_002564285.1 Tympanoctomys barrerae
TTTCTTTCTTTCTTTTTTTATTTTTGTATTGGGGATTGAACTCAGAACCCTGTGCTTGCCAGGCAAGCACTTATTCTACTGAGTTATCTCCCCAGCCTTGTGATTTCTTTTGATGTGTTAAAACTTTCCAAAAAGATGGGATCATAACTGTTGGCTCTTTGAAGTATTTTCTGTGCCATTTGATTTTTCTTCATGAACTCTTTACCTATTCCTGTCCTTAAGGTTTCTACCTACTTTCTCTTCCAGAAGATTTAGCGTTTCAGTTTTAATATTTAAATCTTTGATCCACTTTGATTTAGTTTTGCGACTGGTGACAGGCATGGGTCTATTTTAAGCCTTTGGCATGTGGAAAGCCAGTATTCTAGCACTATGTATTAAAGAGGCTATCTTCCTTCCAATGAACATGTTTGGCCCCTTTGTCAAACATATGGTGGCTGAGGATGTTTGTAGTTTTATCTTCCTCTTCTAATCTGTTTCATTGATCCTCAGGTTCGTTTTTTTTTTGTTGTTGTTGTTGTTGTTGTTTTGTTTTGGGGGGGGTTGCCAGTATCATGCTGATTTTATCACAGAAGCTTTGTAGCATAATTTCAAGTCAGAGATTGTGATGCCTCATATCTTTCCTCTGTTGCCCAGGATTGCTTTTGCTATGCTAGGTCTCTTCAAGTTCAAGATGAATTTTAGAAATTTTTCTAGATCTCTGAGGTATACTAATGGTATTTTAATTGTTATTGCACTGAATCTGCATAACAATTTTGAGAATATGGCTGTTTTCATGATGTTTGTTCTTCCTATCCATGAGCAAGGAATATCTTTCCATGTTGTGAAATCCTCTTTGATTTCTTCTTTTAGAGTACTATAATTTTCACTGCATAAATCTTTTACTTCCTTCATGGGATTAATTCCCAAGTATTTCATTTTTGGGAGTGTATTGTGAAAGGTGTGGTTTCCATAATGTCTCTTTTGGTGCACTCACTGTTTATATATAGAAATGCTATAGATTTTTGAGTGTTGACTTTCTATCCTGCTATACTACTGAATTTGTTTTTTAAATCTAAAAGCCTCTTTGTGGAGAATTTTGGAGTCTCCAATATACAGTATCTGCTCATCTGAAAATAATAATAATTTCACTTCTTTCTTCCAATCATTATTGCTTTTATATCTTTCTCTTATATAATTGCTCTGACTAATGTTTCCAGAACTATATTGAACAGGAGTGGTAACAGTGGGAATCCTTGTCTTATTTCTGATTTTAAAGTGAAGGCTTTCAATTTTTGTCCATTCAGTATGATGTTGGCTGTTGCTTTGTCACAGTTGGCTTGTATCAGGTTGGCATAAAGACCATCCATTCTGATTTTCTGTATTTTTTTTTAATCATGAAGGAGTGTTGGACTTTGTCAAAAGCCTTTTCGGCCTCTATTGAGATGATCATGTGATTTTTGTCCTTGGCTCTGTTGATGTAGTATATTACATTTATAGATTTGTGTATATTAAACCATCCCTGCATTCCTAGGATGAATCCCACTTGGTTGTGATATATAGTCTTCTTGATAATTTGCTGCATCCTGTCTGTTGCTATTTTATTGACAATTTTGCATCTATGTTCATTAGGGAGATTGGCCTTTAGTTCTCCTTTTTGGTTGAGTCCTTCTCTGGTTTTTGTATCAGAGTAATGTTTGCTTCTCTGAATGAGTTTCAGAGAATTGCTTCCCTTTAAATTTCTTTGAAGTTTGGGCAGAGTTTACTTTAGGTCCTCCCTCAATTTCCTGTGCAGTTCAGCTGTGAATCAATCAGAACCTAGACTTTTCTTTGTTGTCAGGTTTTTGTATTACCTTTATAATTTCATTGACTGATATTCAGAATTTTTATATCTTGTTGATTCAGCTTTGGTGTTCATATGTACCTAGAAATCTGTCCATTTCTTCTGTATTTTCCTTCGTGTGAGAGAAAAAATTTTGGAAATAGCATTGATGATCTGAATTTCTACCAAGAAAATAAAAAGAATATCAATCTCACCTCATTAATGTCCTATCAGGAATTGAGTTCTACGTTAAATATTGTTCAATGACTGAAAATCATTGCATTTGTTTTTCATAAATACCTTATAACTAAAGAAAGGTGAAATAAGACATTAGAGAAACAAAAGACCTATAATAGTTTATTATCATATTCCCTAATGACAAAATTCTACAACACAGTATTATTTCAAAGATAAGGAAACTGAGGCGAAGAGAGGTTATACTAGGTCAGCTAATGTCCTTTCATGGAAAACATGTATTCTAATTACCACAAGGCTTAAAATAACCAAGGATGAGGGCTGGGGAGATAGTTCAGTAGATAGTTCAGCAAATGCCAGCCTCCCAAGCTCAAAGTTCTGAGTTTGATCCCAGGTACTGAAAAAAAAAAATAGTCAAAGGTGGTTTCTTGAATTGGGCTTCAAAATATCAGTGAGCTTTCAGCTGTTAAACAGGATAAAAGAAGCAGAGCACATGCATGGTAAAGAGAATAGACTATGATGGGAAGCAGGTTAGAGTTAAACCAAGGTCAGCATTTTATATAGAAAAAGTGTGGATTACTGGGGAAAGATTAGTCAAGATTTTGTAGGTTGCAGCTTATAATATTTTAGCCTCAGATTGATGCTTTTTTCAAATTTAATGGTAGCTACATAATTATACACATGCTTCTAGAATCTTACCTGTGTTTTAGTTTCAGGGATACAAACATCTTTTGTACTGTTATTTACACAGGTGATTACACAAAGTGAAAGAGAAAGCAAGAAGGGAAGAAGCAATTTTGTGTTTTTCTCTATTCATGTCTGTTGGTATTCACAGAACTGTATGGAATTTTTCCAAACCTACTCAAATACCAAAAAGTCTTAAGTTACTGAAATTCCCCTCCTTAGATCATAGGAGATATGTTTCCCTTCCTCATTTAGCTAAAATTTTATCTACAAAGTCTTCCTTTCAGCTCATGACCTCCTCATTCATGAGGATCACCATCTATTTAGAACTATTATTTGAGCAATCTCTGCTGCAGGCAGGGTCACAGACCTGTAGTCCCAATTCAAACTTTTGAAGAGAATTTCCATTCTTCAGCTGTACAGAATTGCTTTCATTGTATGAAAACTAACTTTAAAGAGAACCATTTGTTTGGTTTTTAAATCGTTGAAATTTAGTCAAACTTGCATGATACTTTGACTTTTTTGCATATAGTATTTAGAGTTGGACAGCTTTAACACTATACGATTCTGTTGTTGATTTTGTTAATAATGCCAATATCAGCTAACACAGGCCGAGTGTTTCTGTGTGTCAGGAACTGTAACCTCTACAAGAATTTCACTTGGCCTCCTAACAGCCCTGTGATGTGGCTCTTACTATTATACACTCCATTTCACAGATGAAGAAACTGAACTTGGGAATACCTGAATGGCTTGTCCAGGAATACTTTGCAGTGAATTGTTTTATTAAGAGTTGCACTCAGTAGTTTAGAAACTTGAAGAAGACAAAAATTCAATCCTCCAAAGTTTCCAAAAAAGCAAAAGGAGTTTTATGCAAGGACTGCACATATAGCATGGAGCTTTAGAATCGGATAGATATGTATAAACCTAAATTATGGCTCTTTCAGTGTCTAGCTAAGGGAATTTGGAGAAACTGCCTATTCTAGGTTATCCTACTTCATTATATATATTATCAGTGAGATTATCAACTCAAAGTGAGTTCAAGATGATTAAAATATGATAGTATCTGTAAAGTAATGATAGTACTTACATAATTATATATTACTACTATTCTAATGGACTCTCCAACTTGACTTGAATTTAAGATTGAGATTTTCCCTAAAAAACACTTCTACCATTCACTAGTTTCATGGGTTTGGGCATATAATTTAAGCTTTTTGGATTTCAGTTTCCCTACTAGGAAATAACTACCTAGTTGTAAGAACCACGTGTGCTATGGATGGACACAATCTAAGTGTGGAACATGTCCAAGATTCAATACAAGTGTGTGAGAACTTGGCTTAAACAAAAATCCATAATCTAGGGACACATCTGTTACTTGAGATTTTTGCTTCCTGGCCCTGCTGCCATCAGGCTCCTGTGTGGATCCTTCACACTGTGGTAAAGTGTTACAGAAGAGCTGTGCCACTTAGACACACCCACCCACCACCCACCAGCACCCCCAAGCAATCCCATGGGGAAAGAGCCATGTTCCTCTCTACCCTTTATTGTTGAATAGCAGGAACTTTGGCCACAATTAAGTCAATGTCCCAGTAATGGAAGTAGTAGAAAGGTGAAGGCAATCCACAAGGCTCAGGGGGCAGCAACAAACAAGAAGAGTGGAAGAGACTGTGGTCCTTAGAGAATCACAACACTAGATGCCTGGGATGTAGCTCAGAGTCACATAGCTTGCCTGGCAAGTACATGATCCTGAGTTCGATTCCAGGTAGTCCCATCCACCCCCAAAAAGAGAGGCATAGCAGCAGAATATACCAAGGAAAACTGGTGAGCACAGCTAGGAACTGGCAGGAATAACTGCAGGTTATTCTTCAGAGAGTTCTCTTTAGAGAACCCTATTATATGAGTACAGGTAATGAACTAGAGTAATTTAAATAATGACGAATAAGTAATTTAAATAATGACGAGGTCTCGTTTGTATCCACAGGCTGGTGAGGTCTGAAGAAGTTCAAGTTGCATTATAATAAAAACAAGTAATTATTATGATTACTCTAGTATAATTTCATTTGTGACAGATTTTGCAGGTACTTGCTTGCGTGACACCTCGGTTACACCAATTTTCTAGTGGCACAGACCCAATTTTCTAGTGGCTTGAATTTTGACTTTCTCTTGACATTGCTAGTGGGTCACTATGAGTAAGCTTAGAAAAAATTGTGTGTTTGTTTCTTAAGTACATTTCCTTTTGAAAATGCTGATTTTCCCTCTTTAAAGTGTTTTTCCATATGCCTAATTAAAGTTTGCTTAAACCTGCATGGTTGTACTGTGTCTTGTGTCCTGTGAGAATAACTATTTTCTAAATGGCCTAATTATCATAGGAACAATTACTAATAGAGGCCATGAACTAGTGACTTTTTATTAATTATAAAATATTTTCTTAAGAGTATCATTTCAAGGCAGCATCACTTCAAATATGTACATCCCAGGACCTATCCTAATAATTCATACTATAAACACATCAGAGATTGAACAAAGTGAAGTTCGATTTTCATAATTTGTTTTATTTTGCTAACTCTAGTTTTTATCCTTAAGAAGGCTATAAAGTTGCACTTGTCTAGTGGTAGATATCATATAATGAGTAAGAATAATAAATTAATTTTAATCGAAAAACCAATTTATAAAATCATTACTGAAGCAGGGTTTTTCTTTTTTGCGCCAGTTAATTTCTCCATAAAATAAATTTCTTCCTAAAAAATAGGAACTTTCTGGAAATGTGAATAATCTGTGAGCTGATAAGGAGTTACTCAAGGAAATGACACATGTGTGTTCAGGGCCAAAAATGACGAGACATGGTATGCCTTTTAGAATCCGACCTTGGAGGTAGATTTCAAGTGGCAAACTATCAAAAGAGGTTAACTGCTTGGTACACAAGCAGCAGAATCTCCATACTATAAAAATGTTTCAGCATCTTCAATGCAGATATTAATAAGAACACTATCAGTTGCTTGGCTGGTTAAAAATTGACCTACCCAAATCTTTTTATTTCTTTTCATACACCAATTAATCTTTCCAGTGCTATGAAAAATATGTTAACTTCAGCCTCTAGCCAAAAGATAACAGCTTATTATGTTTGACACATGCTCGACCTTAAGAAAATGTACATCCTGGAAGTAAGATAAAATTTTCAACAGATAACCAAGTGTTTCTAAGCAGAGATGAAACTATTAGCAATCTTGTTTGATGCTTAACACTACTAAATATTTCCCAAAGATTATATTATGTATTTAGTAGTCACTGGGTGAGAAAGGCATTATTATTATTCTCATTTTACAGAGATGAAGACTAAAATTAGATAATCTATGAGAAGAAAGATTTGTAGTAATAGTATTTGAGCAGGATATCCTGTCTGCTTCTTGTACTATGAATAACCGCTAAGATAGCAATGTACAATGTATTAATTATTGAAAATGTCCTATTAGTCAGCTTTGAAACTGTCTCATTGATATTTGCTTCCCAACAAAATAAAAAAATAATAATAAAAAGAAAAAAAATTAGATAATCTACCCAATATGACACCATCAAGTTTAGATCCCTAAATCTAATACACAGTGCTTGCCTCCATAAACTTGTTCTTATCCACCCTATTTTCTGCAACACAATGTAATAACAGCTAGGTGAGAAATGGAAGATGTCCAAGCCTATGTTCCTGTCCTGAGTAGCTCATAATCCCATATCTAATAGAAGGAGACAACATTCGGGACAGCAGCACCCCAGCTGTGTTGAATTTATTCCATGAGCTCCACTCCTTCTGAGGCAGGTGGTTGGAACTTTAGGAAAGGAAGCATGGAGGCCTTCCACCTGGCCCTCAAAAAAGCCCATTTGAAAAGTTAAATTTGGGGTCAGCAAGATAGCTTAGCAGTCTAAAACATCTGCTTAGGCAAGCTTAGGCAGCACAAGGACTGCAGTTTGATCCCCAGCATCATATGCCACACCAGCCCTGCCCCCCCGTGTAGGCTGAGCCTGCATAAATAAATAAATAAATAAATTTGCCTGGGAACATGATTATGAAAATCATAGGTAAAAACTTTGCCTGTCACTAAATCCCAAGATTCAAGAGAATGTTGCCTGCAAGCAGGCACAGGGGCCAGAGGTTCCATCCCTGGCCTGCCTTGCCAGTGCCCCCTGGATGCACTGAGATGGCAATTGAGACTGGGCATGGTGGCGCATGCCTGTAATCCCTGCTCTTGAGAGGCTGAACACAGGCGGATCACTCCAAGTCCGATCTAGTAGTGAGACCTTTAACACCCTGTACACTCTTCCCTGAAAATACGAGAGAGAGAGAGAGAGAGAGAGAGAGAGAGAGAGAGAGAATGAGAATGCTATAGGCTTTGGAGGGAGGTGGTAGAAACACCTGTTGTAAGGAAGCCACCTGACAACAGGGAATTAGCTGCCTAGAAAAGTGAGAAGAATATTACTACTATGAGGCTCAAAATTCCTCAGCTGCAGCAGTGCCAATGTGGTGCCCTTACCTGGTCACAGAGAAGCTAGCAATTGAAATATCTTCTCTCCACTTGACACTAGTGAGACTTGCCTTTGACAAAACCGGTTTTAAAAAGCAGAAAACCATCTTGCTCCACAGGTCTTCCTATTTGCAAGTAATTTTTTCAAGGTGAATACTAGATTAATTCTCTGGCTTCTGAAGAAGAATTTTCTCAGTCTATTTTGACTGTCCTATGTAAAGTGACCTGAATTAAAATTACCTAGTCTATTACTGATTTTTCCTTCTAAAATTATAGTTGTGCTGCAATGTGCAAATTTTCATTGCTCTTCAACATGAAATTAAAATTACATAGTTATTTTAAAAAATAACCTCAATTTACAATTTTTGAAAAGAAGTCTTGGACTTCCAAGTATAATTACCTAAAACTCATTAAAATACAGGATTATTAACCCAGAGTTGAAGTTTCTAGTAATAGTGGATCTTTTATAAGAGTAATTAGAAGAGTCATAAATATTAAGCATGGAAAGTAACACTCCACACTTAAAGAGAAAGCGTGGGCACTCATCTTTATAAAACCCAATATGAAATGATGACAAAGTAGCTTTTTAGCTAGAATGTTAAAAAGTTAAGTGCAAGCTGTATGTTTGGACTCTTTATTAAAGTAAGCCATTGTAGTACAATTTTCTAAACAGTTCTGTGATAAAAATGTCAACAGATAACTTCTATCTCTTACTGATACGCATCTAGCAGTGGCTTACATTTTTTTTTCATAAATTGTTGTTGAAAAAAATTGCAGATAACAACAGTTTTGTTTTTGTTTTGTCTTATGTTTCTTATGGTACTTGGAATTGAAAGTAAGACCTTTACATTGAGCTATATCCCCAGCCTTTCCCTCCCTTCTCCCCTCTTTTCTCCTCTTCTCCCGCCACTGCTCTCCCCTTTCTCTCCCTCCTCCCCCTGCCTTCCTCCTTTCCCTTCCCCCCTCTTTTTTTTCTCTCCCTCTGTCTCCCTCTCTTTCCATTTTGGGGCAATGTCTTCCTAAGACAAGTTGAGATCAAATTTCTGATCCTCCTGCCTGAAACCCTTAGCATGCTGGGATTACAGGAGTGCATTACCTTGCCCAGAAAAATGGCAGATTTAGTATGTTAAGTATATTTATTTTTTTAATTTTATGTATTTGTACAGGGTCTCACTATGCAGCTCAGACTCATAGTGATCCTCCTGCTTCAGCCTCCCCAGTGCTGAATTACGGGGTGTACCACCACGCCCGGACTCAGTCCTGGTTCAGTGCACCTGGCAAGGCACATGGTACTGGTGATTGAACCCCAGTCCCTGTGCTTGCCTAAGCCAGCACTTAGTCCACTGAGCTATCTCGCTGGCCCTAACAGGTATGTTTTTACATCATAAAGAAGCAATAAGTACAATAAACTACACTTAATAGTAGCATCCACAATCTGAGTGAAAATTTATGGGTATTATTTCTCTTTTTAAAAAATTTTCAATAATGTCTCAGCTTTCTAAATGAGTTCATATTCTTTATAACTTACCTAATAGCTTTTTAAGTTACAGATTTTTATTTCCAAGATTTCTGGCTCTTTTGCATAACTGTCTACTTATCTGACATTATTACATTGTCTTACATCTTTCTAGAGATGAATTAGATTTATTTTTATTTGGTTATTTCTGTCTCCCTTCAATTATCTTCTGTACCTACTCATATACCCTCTCTACAAGGATGGGTTCCACTCACCATAGCCTTTTGTAGCACCAGATTTGAGGTACATGCTCATAGGAGAAAGGCAAAGGCAGATGTCTCACTGGGCTGTCCAATTCTGTGGATGCTCTCTGGGAATGAGGGTTCTAACACTTCCAGGTTACAACCATCAGTAAGAGCACTGCCTTGTCTCCATCCCAAGAGTCCTACACTCCGCACTCCCACCCAGAGTTAGCCAAGCCCCTTGCCTTCCCCGCCCTGCAATGCCTTGGGCCTTTGGCTTCCACAAACTTGAATATAGACCATCTTGTTCTTCCTCCTTTGATTAGTAATTATCACTCTGATGATTAGGACTTCCCTCTCCTGGGATTTTTCTCCATTTGAGTTTGACTGAGAATATCATCATGATTCAGAACTGCTTTGTGCGTCAACTATTTATTTATTTCATTTATGTGTTTCATTTATGTATTTGGTAAAGGGTCTCACTACCCAGCTCAGACTCATAGTGATCCTCCTGTTCTCAGCCTCTCCTACACTGGGATTACAGGCGCACACCACCATGCTTGGATTTGTTCGCTGGCTCAGCACATCCCAGAAGCAGGGCTGGCACAGCACGAGGGAACCAGGATGGAACCCTGGTCTCTGCACTTGCGAAAGCAGGCGCTTAGTCTGCTGAGCTATCTTGCTGGCCCTTCAATTATGTACTTAATCACCAAAACAAATGAGCAAACAAAAACCTTCCCAGTATTCCAAATGTTCAAATTGAAGAGGAATACTACAAATGGTATAATTTGGAATCTTCAGACTGAAAAATTTCCATATACAATAAATGTTACTTTAAAACTACTATCCCTATGTTACATTTTCACTAATTAAAGAAAATAAAAATAAATGCAAGATTAGAAAAATAACTGGACACTTACAGCCAGTTTAAAAGTGTGGCAACGGTACCTCTCCCACCACCACCTGGCCCTGGTATTTGTTTTCTAATACTGTTTTGATGCTATGATCTTTTTTTCCTCCTAATAATTTTTCTCCCTTTGGTAAGTAAGTAATGATTATTTAAAAACTGACTAAGCATAAGGTTATAAAAGAACAGCGATATTATACTCAAAGAAAATAAATTAAATTTACAAATCCTTAAGAACCTAATTCATATTAAGTTTAACAATGTCTTGAAGCATTAAAACTTGCTTATTCATCAGACCTCTTTATAGACATCATACACAGGGTAGATCATTCACAGACAGTCAGCATTTACTAAAAGAAATATATCAGGGCTGGGGAGGTAGCTTGGTGGTCTAAGCGCCTGCCTGGCAAGGGCAAGGACCCGAGTTTGATCCCCAGTACTACATGCGGTGCTGGCCCCAAAACTCCGGGCTGGCCATGCTGACCACCGATTCCAGGCATGGTAGCACATGCCTGTAATCCCAGCATTGTGGAGGCTGCAGTAGGAGGATCACTATGAGTCCAAGGTGCATAGTGAACTGTACCAAATAAATAAATAGAAGATTAAAAGAAATTAAAAGAAAAATATCAGGCAGAGTTTTAGGACAGTCTCCACAACAATGCTACTAATGTAATTTCACTTTAGTTTTCTAATAAACCTCAAAAAAGCCAGATATTTCATTGTTTTATTCTAAAATATTCTTTATGAATTATAGTATAGCTGACCAATGTTTCCTATAAAACTTTCCTTCTTTTTCTGTAAAAATTGAGAATCAAATAAAAATAATAACCAGAAAAAAGAAAAATGCCAATATGATTATCCCCTTAGTTCATAGTTTTAAATTTTTCCGATGGAATTTTCGCTTCCTGATGTTTGGGTTCTATTTTCAACCACTAAAATAAGATTTCCTGGTTATTCAGAAAGAGGAAATTCCCACATTCTTTTGAACATTATGTACACCTTAATAAACTGTGCCTGACATTTTAAGGTAAAAGAGGTACACTCAGACAGATTAGATTTCTTTTTAAATACACATGGTTTAGAAATAAAGGCAGAGAGGTTTGACACAGAATATCTTTGGCTTTGCCAAAGCCTAAAGCATTTAGGGAAAAAAAATTAAAATTGTAAATTACTTTCAAGTTCCAAGGTGTTTTGTTTCTTTGCTTTTGTTTTGTGTATTTACAGTACCAGGGATTGAACTCGGGACCTTCTGCTTGCCAAGCAGATATTTATGCCACTGAGCTATCTCCCCAGCCCACTGTTAAGTAATGTAGCAGAGAATTTTTCAATGGAACAAAAAAGAAATATAACAACTGAAATATATTAATGTTGATTAATCTTTGCCTCTAACTCAAAGGTCTTTCAAATTTGAGACTTAGTTTGCAGAATATCAGCAGAGAGCTCATCTCCCTCATTCATACTCTGTTCCAGCAGTGGAGTTGGTAAGCAGAAAACGTACAAAGGAAGGCTCCCAAAGACCAAGGCCAACTGTATTTACTAGGGATGTGAAGGTGAAGTCAGGCTTTGAGTCTGATGCTAGTGCTTACAAGAACTGACAGCCACCCTGAGCTGGGCTGCATTGATTGGGAAAAGGGGCAGGAAGTGCTGCTCTCTGACCGTCTTAACCTCCCATGAGGCCATAGCTGACAAGTGAAGAGATCATCTTCTCCAAACAATCAACCACAGGAAAAACGTTCAACTGCAATGCTAGTCATTAAAAAATACTAAAGTGAAATTCTCATTAGTGATTGAAATTTGAGCATTTTCAGCTATTATATTGGTAGCGATTATAAAGATGGATAGAACTTCATTGGGACAGGTTGTAAAGGAATTATTTCCAGGTGTAACTTCTAATAACTTTTCTTAAGAAAAAAGCAACAAAATGTAACAAGAACTCCCAACAATTCCACTTTTAGGAGTTTATTGCTTAAAAATAAAGGCATATCATAATGCAGATGTACAGGGATACCCACTTAAAATATTATAATATGAAAAAGCATAAGTGACTCAAAAGATTGACAACTGAGGATTGGATGTATGTATTATCATACATTCACAAGAGAGGCATTCAAAGATAGGCTATAGAATGGTTTACAAAGTGGGAAAATGCTCATGATTTAATTGCTAAATGAAGTGGAGCAAGCTGAGACACAGCTAGAAGATGATTCCATCACAATGTGTATTGATGAAGAGAATACTCTCATTCCTCTTCTTTTCTTCCAGATAGCTCAACTGCTCAACACCCTGAAATCTCCATCCCAGTGGAGATTTCAAATATCTTCATGGCTTTAGGTCATGTGTTTGAACTAATTCCCCAATGTGTGTTTCCAGGCATACCTCTTTCTTCTCTTCATATCCATCTACTTGAATCCTTACTTGGATGAAAATTGTCTGAAATTTAATACATGCTAACACAAATCCCCAATTTCCTGATACTATAGAAGTTACTTTTTCCAAAATCTGTTAGTCTCAATCAGTGCCAAATCTATACTTCAAGATACTCAATCCAAAAACCCTTGAAGAAATAGCATCTCTTTCACAGTATCCATTGTACTATTCAGATCCTATTTACTATTTCAGGATCTTACATTAGGGAGAAAATATGAAGCTATTTTGTTCAAATGGAAGTAATAACTGGCATGAAGGAGTGGAGAAAAGAAAGAAGGAAAGGAAAAGATAAATATTTATGTATACACACAGGATAGCTCTGATAATTATACTGAAGACTATTGCTGGTGCATTAAAATTAGAAGTTAATGATTAATATTTTTCTCCTTTTCAATTTTATATATCTTCCATTGAGCAACTTTGCATGCTTATAACTGGTAATCTGAATAACTGATTTGAAGACAACATGATGCAATATAACAACCACTGTTGAATTTCTATTATTTTATTTAGTGAAGTTCTGTCTCATTTCTAATGGTATGCTTTAAATGTTTTTATCTTCTATAAAAACTAAAAAAATTAAAAAGAATACAGTAGAATAATTATAGTCATGCCACTTGTATATGCATTGTATACATTCCTGTAATACACTTAAAGTATTTTTCAAAATATAATGTTGCTTTAAATGGCAATGGAATCCCATCTCTTATGAAACTAAAAAGAAGGGGATAAAATGAAGGGCCATTTTGTATCTGTATATACAAAATAATTAAGGTAGATATACAGCTACTTTCTTTTAATTCAATGAGAAGAAAGATTTGTAC
>NDGN011304439.1:0-27136 GCA_002564285.1 Tympanoctomys barrerae
CATCTAAACTGAGTCCAGCTGGCTAATTCTAAATATATACTTTTTTTCTCAGAAAAAAAAAAATAAAAATAATAATAAAATAAAATATTGATCAATGGAAAATGAGAAACAAGAGATAAAAAGTGATATGGGGGGTCAGGCTTCTATCGAGTATTGAAAGGAAGTTAATAGTGTCAGATAAAAGTAACAAAAAAATAATAAGAAAAAGAAAAACAAAAAACAGCAAAATAAAAGAAAAAAAGTAAAATAAGGTGGGAAAAGTTAAAAGTAGAAAAGAAACAAACGAAAAAGAGAATAAACCCCAACCCCCCCCCAAAAAAAACCAAAGAAAAAAAAAGCAAGAGGGAAAAATATGAAGTCTATTTTTTTAAAAAAAAATCTGTTTTGAATGAGTAGTGTCTTACCAGAATCTACAGTCCTAAAAGCTAGTAAGGCCCAATTTTCTCCATAGGTTTTCAGTCTGTGGGTTTGTGAAGTGCCCTGCTCCAAGTGACCTTCTGTCTGTACACCCCGGCCTGTGGCAACTGTTCAAGCCATGGTATGTTGTTGGTCACATGAGTAGATGGGAAAAGCAGATAGGTCCTCTGATCTCTGCTGGGTGCAGGCCCTGTGGCAGGGGCTCAAGCAGACTGCTGGACCTAGTACCAACACTGTCAGATCCTGCCTCCTCTGACAGCTGTATTCACTGGGGCCTGCTTTCTCGCTATGCAGATCAAAGCCCATTTCTTCTCTGGCCTGAGCTTAAACTTCTCAAGGAGTCTATGTCTAACCTGAACCCTCCCTGGGGCTGTCTCTAGTGAGGCTCTCACACCCAGTTCCTGAAAACTCTGAAGTGGAGTTTTTGGTGGGTCTGTGTTAAATGGCCCCTTCCCCAAATGGAGGCTTATTAAGCACTTGGGGCGTATGGCTAGTGGGCCATGGTTTTCTTCTCCTACTCTAGCTTTTTGCGAAGATGTCACGGTTGGAGTAAAACTCCACTCTGCTTTTCTAATTATAGATGTGGGGTTTTCTCTGGGCTAGTGCTACAGGTCAAGTCTGTTATTTCTTCCTGGAGCTATCTGCTCACCAGGGTCTACTTTTCTCCTAGAGCATTGGTCTCATCTACAATTAGATTGTGGTTGGTTGTTTGGTTAGTGCCTCTGCTGCCTGGTGTCAAAGTGACACAAAACATAGAATGGGTTCGCAGATCATGGGTGGCTGTAGACTGGGGCTTGAATCTGAGGGTGTAAAGTAAGTTGAAGAAGAGAGCATATGGAGTAAGGGTTTTATGGCTTCTCACTTCCCTTTAGCAATACCACATCTTAATTCCACGTAAAGAATAAGTAAACACATAGTAAAGTTATTTACTTAATAAATAATAGAATTAATTAAGTACCTATTAGTTTTTTCTTTCTTTTGAAAAAGGGTCTGGAAAAGACAACTTACAAGTGGAAAGATTTATTTTGGCTCATAGCCTTGGAGCTTTCAGTCCATGGTCAGATAGTTCCTTTGCTTGAGACCAGTTGCAGCCAGGAAGATGAGACTTTTGGGGGACAACTTAGATCTAAAGTCATAAATAGTAGAGAAGCCCAGCTTTTGCCCAACTTTATACCCTTAACTCTATGCCTTTTATGGGTGGCAAACTTCATGAAGTCAGTGTGGTTCTTCTTGCTATTCTAATACTTTTCACATAGGAAATGGTTAGTACATGTACTCAAGGTTGAGTTGTTTTTCCAAAATGGCTGTAATATATTATTATAATATATTATATTGTTATATTTATTATATGTGTTGTATCATATAACATATGTACTGTATGTAAGTATATGACATACATTGTATAGTATAATATCATATTATATATTACATAACTCATTATAGAAGGTCCAGATTTTCTTAGGTATGGTATAGTTCAGATAAAATGGGGGAAGAGTGTTACAATTGAGATCCCATGAGGAGGTAAAGTGAGCTATCTGGTACTAGTGAGACTAGGGCAGGATGTTGGGTTACAGGGGTCTGTTCACATTATCTTGTGTCCATGGAAGATGTTTTGGTGCGGGAACATGTGGGGCTGGAAGCTGATGCCAGAAATTTCTTGATGGTTTTCTATGTTTTGGAAGATGGCTGTATTCTGTAGAGCAACAATGACAGTCTCTTAGGAACTCCCCAGAGAGGCTGGCCAGTCTCCGATGCTGGCCTTCACTGGCTCTAGGACCAGTTATGGGCCTCGTAAGCCCACCATCAGCAGCTAGTGCTTAGGGCAGGAGAAGGAGTAGGGAGAAGGGAGGAAGTGGCCATGCCCCTTTGCTCACTGCAGGCCTGTGTTGGGGTGACAAAGTCTTCACCAGCTGATAACTTACAGTTTCGATGACTTGATCATTACATAGGGTTGGTCTTTTCACTTTCTGAAAAAAAGTGAAATGATCTAGAAAATCTTAATTATCAAATTTGCCTGCAGCTGGAAAGTGTGGAGCAAGGATTCCCATTCAAATAATGGAGAAAGCTATGACCTCACCTGGGATTTGAACTAACATGTGGGAAAGAGGCCCAAAGAGCACATCAAAAAGGCCATGGGAGAAGGAACACAAGGATTTATTTCATTTGCTCCCTATCAAGTCTAGTTTATTTGATCAGTGCTTATAAGCAATGCTATGATGAAAATGTATTTACTGTTGTTTCAACTTCATTTGTTTTCAAATATGTTGATTTGTAAAATGAATTGAGAACATAGGAGGATGTGTGGAAGAGGAAAATGAGAGTGACATTTATGGCTTGCTGTTGCAGGTTTGTTTTAATTCCCAAAAGCTAGTTGTCAGAGAACAAGAGTGAGAGTCAGCTGCCGGGGAGGCCGCTCCTTGGACACCATGGGACTCAGCAGTGTCTCTGTGCTCTCCTTATTATGAATTCCACTGTCTTCTATCCTGAGGGGCCCCATGGGCTTGGTTCAGTCATCACAACCTTGCGTGTGAAGAAACTGAAGTGTGGAGAGTCAGTAGCGTGGGTGCTGCCACACAGCTTGGAAAAGGCCACCTGGGGGCTCTGTACCTTTGCCTGCTCCAACGCCCCACTGATTTGTGCTGGCTCCTAGAGGCTGCACCTTGCCCAGTCTGGTTCCTCTAAGAGGAGACTTGAGTCAGCAGAATAATCGGCTTTTTATTGTGCATTTGAGGTGTTTCTGGCCATCACCCTATAATATAGGTAGCACTGTTATCTTCACTTTGCAAATGCAGTCGGGTGAGCCTGAAAGCCTTGCAGCTGGTAGGGGTCACAGTGAAGATTTATGTCCCAAAAGCTTTGCGATAGGGCAGCCTGGGGCACTTGGACTGAGTTAAAAGGAAGCGGGACCTGCCCATTGATCATCCAGCTTCTCAGGCTGACAGCATGAACAGTCCAGCTTCATCTGTCCTTTTCCAGGTGTCCACCCCTGTTCCTCTGCAACCATTTCAGTGGGAGAGGTTCAAGGAGAACCAAGATTATGGTTTCTGTCGAGCTTTGGCCACTGGCATTGTAGGGAAGGTAGCCCATGATGCTGTCTGTGATGGCAGAACCTTCAGGATGGGGAACCTAGGGGAGACTTTAGGTCACTGGAGTACCTTTAAGGGAATGTTTGGATCCCAGAACCCCATTTCCTGGCATCCATAAGCTTTACTCCATCAAACACTGCCTACCAGGAGTCTGCCTCCCCATGGGCCCAAAGCAACAGGGCCCAGTGACCTTGAACTGAAAGCTGAAATCGTGAGAGAGACAATTCCTTTCTCTGTGTAAGTCATAATGCATTTTGTTACAGCAGCCAAAGCCTGCCTCTAGTGCTTTCTACCTCTGCATGCTATTCCTCATTCCATTTTGGGACTTCAAGCCTTGTAAATTCTCCCTATTGTGTTTGCAAATCCAGCCTCTACCCTGACTTAAGGATCATGGCAGATGATGCCCTAGGTGGCATATGCTACCCATAGGCTATTTTACCTGGAGAAAGAGCCATCTGGGAAGGCCATGTGGATGAGAAGGGGAAGGTAATCAGCTCCATGCAAAATAAATAAAAAAGGGTTTGCTGATGTGAGCTTGCAGGGGAGGATGAGGAAGGTTCTGGCTGCATGGCTGGAGAAGGGAGGAGCCCAAGTGTTTGAAAGAAACAAGGGAAATTCTGGGAGGGCACACTGGGTAGGGGACTTTAAGAAAGGGACTTAGGTTCAATTTTGAGGCTTTCTGCAATATGCTGTTCGGTGATGTCCACTCTGTCCCCTGCCCTTGCACAGAGTCTGCTGTTTGGTGTCGAGCTTTTGCAAAGCAAAGGGTTGCAAATAGTGACCTGTACTTCACACTTGGGGATGGATGCAGCTGTTCTAGAGGGTGATCCATGAAGCTGAGATGGGCAAGGGAGCAGACATAGAGCTGGAGAGGAAATGTGGGCTGCCTGTGCTTCCCAAGATGGCCTGACACATTGGGAGGAATACTGGATTGGGGGGGCTGTGGGATGGCTGTTTGAGTCCATTTTTCCTTAATTCACTCTCCCCCCTTTTTTTTCTTGTACCAGGAATCAAACTGAGGACCTTACACTTGCCAAGCAGGCTCTGAGCCACTATGCTATATCCTCTCCCTAACTCTTAAATACGACAGCAACCTAAAGAACTGGAGTTGCCAAGAACTGAATCTTCCTTTTCCACACTCTGAATTCCCTTTGCTTCAGAGCTTTCAGGTCAATTTCTTTACTACAAACTTCAGTCTCTGCCGTCATCTTTGTTTCTTCCATTGAACATAGAATTTAACTTCTTCTCTTCTCTGACTTTGGCTCCAATTCCTGGCTTCTAACTTTCCCTCTCCTTCACAACTCATCAGTTCAGAAATAAGCTCCAGAGTAAAAATTTCCCCTAGGTCAATCTGCTCCTGGAGACACTCTTGTTTCCTACTCCACCCTCGCTCCTCATTCAGTCTATCCCAGGCACAAACTGAGAGAAGCTGGACCATTTGGAGATGCAATGAAGAAGAGCATTGGTCAGGGTTCAGCTGCAGAAAGCAGTAGCTATTCAAACCAGTTTAAAGTTGAAACAGGTTTATCAGAGGACATTCATTGGCTCACAGAATTCCTGGGAGTGTTGACTTAATTAATAGGAGCAACTCTCAGTGATACATTAAAGAGAGACACTGAGTGGGGGCTTCTGTATTTTCCCAATCCTGAGGCTATTCACTAAACTTGTAAGGTGCTGCTGTAGCTGTCCTCTCCAAAAGCATGTCATCAATGTCAGTTTGGAAGGCAGGACAAACAATACATAAAACACCAATGTGGTCAGACATATGCTATGATCAGGAAATCTCTGCTACTCGACAGCTCCAGAACTTTCTCATACCTACTTAGTCTGCACATGAACCTTGCCACTACCCTCAACTCCAGAAGCTAGTGACAGAGGACTAAGCTCATGATAATTTTACTACAGTGGTGTTTGTCTCCAGAAATAAAAGTAGAAGAATGCTGTTCATCTTACTTTTCACTTTAAATCTTCTAGGGATTTCAAGTAGTAAGATCTAAATGATACCAAGAATTCTAGCTGCAAGGGATCCTGGAAAATACTGCTTACATTGCATAAGCACCTACATGAGAGGAGGTTGGACAAGATGTTGTGCTTTGATAAACTGTGTTTACCACAGAGGGTTAACCTTGATCTTCAATGGCTCATCAGAATCCCTTTCTCCAAAAGGATTTATTGCTCATGTCTTTGGAATAGCTGAGGATAGTCTTACTTGGCACAGGGAAGAATGACTCATAATCAGACTATTATTCATCATAAATTATGCTGTAGCCTCTTCCAAGTTGTTAATGCATAGTAATTTATTAATGGCTAATGGTAGAGAAATAGCACTGCAACAGCATGTAGCCATGCCTAGGTTTGTTTGCAGTCCACACTGTCAATGGCACAAGGTCCAAATTGTTGATCTCTTTTCTGGAAAAGTACCAAAAGTAGAAAGGATAAAATCCTTCAGGTTTTTTTTCTCACCAGGAATATAAAAGAAGTAAAAAGTGAAATTACTTTTCAGCACCACATTGTAACCACTGCATCCTCCTCTCTCTAGCAGCTTCAAACAGCACACACTAGCTGTTCCCTTATTTGTGTAGGTTTTTTCAATCTGAGTTTTCTACCATCATGTCCAGCTGGTTCCCGTCATTTGTAGACTCTTCTCAAGATAGTCCAGTCCTACTGGAAACAGGAAATACTAGAAACAGCTTGAGAAAGTAGAATTCATTTCTGGCCTACTTTTGCCAGAATTCTGATAAGCATCCAAATTTTTGGTTGTTTATTCAGATTGAGCTTCTTACTCTCCTGAGATTTACCCCTTACAATTGGCAAGCTAATAGCCCAAAGAAAAAAAAAATCACACATTTTCTGACCCATCCTTGAAAGAATGTGTATTTTTCCTCTGCCTGATTTGCATGTGTTCCAAAGCTGAATTCAAGTTGTTGGAACCGGGAAGACTGATTTTTAATAACTGAGTGATCCAATAGTAACAATTATTTGGATCATTCCAATTAATTAACTTAAATCTTATTTGTTCTTATTTATGGTTAATGGGAATTTGTGAATAACTAAAGATGATAGGAATTGAGGGCTGGCCTGGTAGCTCAGTGACCAGGGTTCGATCCTAGTGTGCCATGAGGGCCCCAGCCCCAGGGCATGCTGAGATGGTGATTGAGACAGGACATGGTGGTGAGTGCCTATAATCCCAGAGCTTGGGAGGCTAAAAGTGAGAGGATCACTGTGAGTCTAATCTGTGTAGTGAGACCCTATAGAATCTGTCCTAAATACAGAAAAAAAAAAGATAGGGATTGAAGTTTAAAATTCATAATGTAAGTCAAGGATTAGATAATAGAGTCCTAATTTGTATTTAGGAGATAACGTTTTCATTTATATATTTGATGCAGGGTCTCACTGTGCAGCTTGGACTCATGGTGATCCTACTGTTTTCAGCCTCACCAGCACTGAGAGTACAGGCATGTGCCACTACACCCAGACTCTGGCTCACTCAACTCTCCCTGGGGGCGGGGCCAGCACTGCATGCAGGACTGGGATTCGAACCCTGGACCCTATGCTTGCCAAAGCAGGCGCTTATTCTGCTGAGCTATCCCACCAGCTCTAGAAAGTAACTTCTGAGTATCAACATTTCTGATAGGTTATCTTCAGTTATCTTTGATATGTGGGTGTTACTGGAAATATGATTGAGTTTTTCATCTAACATTAGAAAAAAACCTGGTGGAAGCAAAGTTGCATTTGTTTAGAGAAAGACAATAACACTAGGAAAAAATGTTACATTAAAAATTCTTTTATAAGAATTGGTGTTTATTCCAATTATGCAACTAGCTACATGAATTTGTGCATTCTTTTCTGAGATTATTTTCCCATCTACATGGAAAACCCAGCTTTAGTCTTACAACATGTGACCTGAAAACAACTGAGTTCAAGGATGAGCATGCATTCAATTAATCTTAGTCCATCTATTTAGTGAAATACATTTTTCAAATATTTTTGGGAATCTCTGGGGTACCTAGCATTAACTCCTGCACAGCTCCACTTAGCTATCATGTTGACACTTCTCATGTAGAATCTCTCTCTCTCTCTTTCTGTTTCTTTCTCTCTGTCTCTGTCATTCTTCTCTCTCTTCTTTTCCTCTTCCCCCACCCCTGACTGAATCCAGACTTTCACACTGAGCCATGTCTTCAATTCCTCCCCCTATCCTGTGGAGATATAATCTCATTAAGTCACTATGTTGCCCAAGCTGGTTTCAAACCTGCAATCCTCCTACCTCAGCTTCCTATGGTGCTTGGGTTACAAGTATGTGCTACCATGCCCAGGTGGGCTTTTGTCCTTCATTGCTGATGGCTGTCTTCATGTCTGCTGGTTCCGTTGGGCAATGCCACCTTCAATGCTGTATTTACCCCATTGTATTCATTAATATACAGAGTCCTTTTGAAGAATTAACCTATGAGATGATGATGTGCTGTCATGCAGATGAGACTTTCACTTCATGTATGAGTTAGGATGATTTTTATCGCTGCTTAATAGAAAACACCACCTTGTTCAGACAAGTGGGACTTATTGTCTGTTGGCCAATATTATTGGAATCCAAAGATTCATGAAAACATATTGACTGGTGAGAATTGCAAGAAGCAAAGATGCAAACTAATAGTGACTAAGTTAGCTTTGTTTCTCTTTATGTATTTGAGGCTAGAGATAGGAGCGGTGGCTAATAATGGTGCTCCATAACACAGGAAGAAACCTTCATCTTCTTCTAGTCTTCTACTTATCCATGCCAGCCAGCATCTCCTAAAGGGTGGTGTACTAAGGCTAGAGCATTTGCCGTTGTGTCCATTCTCCTAGCAGCAGGATGAGGAAAGGATGAAAATTTCCACAATTCAGATGTTTCATAAAGAAGGTTCCTAGAAGTTGTTTTGTGATGTTTCTGCTTAGTTTCCACCATCCAGAAGTTAGTCATGTGGACACACCAACTTTCAAAGAGCTGTATTTACTCTGTGTGGTCAGGTCCCTGCCTATAAAATGGGCCCAAATTCATGGAAAGTGGGAATAATCATTCTAGAAGGGATAGCCCCTGAAAAAGGAGTCTTAGACTGATTAGCTTCAGGGACTTCAACTCCATTGTCCTGTGAATTCCCTGGCTTTGTCTATTCAATTTTTTACTCTGGATTGGCAAGGAAACTGCTTGAGGAGATCCAGAACACACCCACCATGACAATGTCCAGAGAAAGGAAGTCGCTTCTGGATCTTCTCCTAAAGAACTGTCGAAGAATTTTTCAATAAGACTCTGGACTCCTAGATCAACTAAGTCCACCTTCAGACTGGGATGGGTTGTCTTCCCAGAATGAGCTTGCCAAAAAAATTGGGACTATGCTGGAAAAGAAGACAGAGACAGAAGGCAAGGAGCTTTCTAGCTTAGACCAGCCTGCTGCTTATGGTCCATGGGCATACACAATTTGTAGAGAAATGACTCTATGGCTGCATTTTCTTAGGACTTAGACATATACCCTTGTGAGTGAGTTCAAGGCTGTCAGTAGCAAGCAGTGCATTCCACTGACCCCCACAAAAGAGGATTTACAACTGCACCAGGGTCCCTATGTTCACCTCTCCCTTCCCTTGAGTTTTCTGTGCAGCTTCCTTATGGAGGTAACTGCCAGACTTCTTCCCTAGGGCACAGGGAGAAAATCAGAGCTCAGATCCAAACTAGAAGCTCCGGTGTATGTAAAATGGGAGCATGAATCATCCATCCCTGAAGGTTGTAATGAAAATGAACATGAAATACTTTGCTTTTGAAGGAGGTTCTAGTGTTTTCCTATCATCAGACTCCCAGGGAACCATGCAGAGCACATGGTAGTAAATAGTACTTAGACTTTTTGGCATTAGATTAAGCAAAACACACATCCAGACACTTCATATGGAGTAAGCATCTTATAGATGTGAGCTTTCCCCCTGGAGAGATGTTCTAATGTCATCAGGCAGAGCCACTCCAGAGAATTTCAGGACCTGAGCACTGCAGCCCAAATCCCTGGTTTATGGAGACTGCATTTGTTTTTCAACCATGTCAAAATTAATGCCCCATGTCACCCATGGTGAAACATAGGGTGATGATCTCTTTTTCTTTGTCTTTTGAAAAGAAATGAATCTGACAATAAGAGCATGTTTCGCCATTGTCCTTTGGTGGGGGAGGTGTGATGATGCTATAAACTGAGTAGCTGGGTCCAGCGCAGGGAGCACTCAGCAGATGGAAGTCAGAGAGGGCTGGCCACATCGATGTGACACCAGCTGCACTTACTGAAAGGAGGAGTATTTTAATGAAGAAAGAACCCATTGTTAGTAAATGCAATTTCACCATAACGAGGTTGTAAAAACTTGGATTTTATTCTTGATCTTACAAGGATTATAAGTAAAAAGAAAAGTAGAGAGAGCAAAAAAGAATTATGGGCCATTTTCTTTTTATTAGACATATAATTATATAGTCTTTTGAGACTGGACGTGGATATTTGCTTCCTTGTTTAAGCTTTGACTAATCATATAAAAATTACTCTGGAGCACTTGTAGTATTTTTTTCTTTTTGAGACAGGGTCTCACTACACAGTTCAGGTCGGCCTTGAGCTCACTTTGTAGCCCAGGCTGGCCTCAAACTCTCAGCAATTCTCCTGCCTCTGCCTCCTGAGTGCGGGGATTTCAGGTATGCACCAGCACGTCTGGCTCTTTCTTAAATATATATTTTGAGTGGCGGTTGTCCTATAGGTGCTTCACACTTTGGTTAGAAATTGTACTCTTTAGGGGAAAACAACCCAAGTGTGCTGGTGCACTCCTGTAATCTCCGTGTACTGGGAGCCTGAGGCATGGGGGTTGCAAGTCCACTGAGCAAGTCCTGGAAACTTAGTGACTCCACAGAACCCGGTCTCAAAATAAAAAAAATTGAAAAGTGTGGGGTATAATGTCAGGGCCCTGGGTGCAATTCCTAGTATCATGGGAGTTGGGGGAGCTACAGCAACTCTAAGTTTATATGCTTGTTCACACTTGGAGTTGACATGTATGAGTCATATCATGCAACTATTTCCTTCAGGGTGAAATGGCTGTCTTATCCAACAAAGCTAAATTTGCTCTCTTCCTCCCCAGGAAGATGCCTTACCTGGTTACCTCTGTTTAAGGTGAGACTAGGGATTGTCTCCCCCAGGGTACTTGGAAGCTGAACCCATTTCTCCTCCAACCTCACTCAGCAGCATCTCCTCACCAGGCTCAGTGCCCTACTAAGTCTTGGAAGTGAATATTTCCATTGAACTCATCAGAAAGGACAAACCAGAATCATAAACCAAAATTCTCCTGTTGGGAAAATGACTAGTGTTTTACCAAATGCTCCTACACATAGAAGTACTTTCTTACTACTGCATTCTTCTAGTTGCTAATTTTGAGTCCCAATTGCTCAGCCACCAGCCTTGTGGAGCATTGCATTACAGTGAACAGGACAGACAGGCCTCTGTTGTCATGGTGACCATGTTCTGAACAATGGAATGTCTAGTAACTCAGAAAGTCAGCCCTCCCCAGTGACAGTGGATAATGAAAGTACTGTAAGAAAATGAAACAAAAACGTTGGTCAACGGCGAACATGGAGTTAGACTGCAGGAATCCATTCTGGTGTCTGTAGCCAGTGAGAAGTTGTTGAATGCTTCAAGTGACCTGAAAACAAGGATTTGGAATATCTCATCTCAAAAAGAAATGATAAATATTGAGGTGATGTATAAAGTAATTTTTGATTTGATTATTATGCAATGTGTATTTGTAGCAAAACATCACATTATGTCCTATAGAGCTGCACATTTATTATGTGTTAATTGAAAATAGATATAAAGTAGTGGCTGAGAGTCCCTTTCCATCCCTCTGACTTTGTGTCCTCCCTTCTTGCTGTCACTCACTGAACTCAGCCCCCTGTTATATTTTTTAGTTGCTCAAACCCCAAGCCAACTTTCACTACTGCTGTCCCTGGGCTTGTTTTCTTCATCCTTGATTGGAATTGTCAGCCCAATACCTTCATATGGTTGACTCCAGGGTCCTGGTGACTTCTGAAGTCAAGGGTCCTGTCCTCAGAAAGGCTTTCATCACCACCCTGTTTGAAGGAGTGACTCTTCCCAAATCAGTGTCAACCCCACAGACCTATTTTCGATCAAGATCACAGTGGATACTGGTGTTGGGAATTGTCTCATTTGACTTGTTGCCATGGTGATAGCCTTGGCAACTCTTTCAAACCCTTCTTTTGAAAATACAAATACCCTTGGAGTAAGGATGTGGACTGTATTATTGCGTAACACCCTGAAGAGTATTTGACATGTAGATTGTAGGAAGTACTTGGTGTTTGTTGAATGAATAAAGGAATAAATGAGCCATCATACACATGAGTTAGTAATGGATGGGTATGAAAAATAACAGCACACATGCACATGTTGAAATAATAGCACCAACAGTAGTATTATAAAATATCAAATACGACTAATCCCTACGAGTGGACCTCATTCTCATCCTATTTCCCATGAAATAGGGCTTGGCTCTTGGTCTCAACTGCCCTCATTAAAAAAATTGAATTTTACAAAGTATTAGTAAATAGTGATACGTAGAGCACTAAGCCCTTTGCAATGGACTACACATTTAATTCTATCTCACACACAAAATCTTTATGAGGTATTTGGGATTTAGCATGAAAATGTTCAATTAAGTCAGAAAAACTCCCATAGCCCAAAGTGGAAGAAAGCCAGGAGTTGAAACAAAGCCCTTTGGCTGCGGAGTCTGTGCTGTTAACCAACACACTATGAGAAAAGCCAGTGAAGGCACTGGAAAGAAGTTGTGGGGCGAACTCATTGTATCCCACAGCACAAGCCGCAAGGACAGAAGCCCTGTTGAGCATCTCAGTTTGCCCCTTGGCACTTCTTCTTAGCCTACAGCTGCTCTGTTGCCTCACCTCTGCTCCAAGTAGATAAAGCCTGCAGCACCAGGCACATATGCTGTCTGCAACCCTGCACCCCCACCCTCACCGTTCCTCCAAGGGTGAGTATCCAAAGGACACTTCTTTTTAAAACCAGTGAGGAAGCTGGGCATGGTGGCACACCTGTAATCCCAGAACTTGAGAGGCTGAGGCGGGAGGATCATTGCAAGCTTGAGACCAGCCTGAACTACAAAGTGAGCTCAAGGCCAGGCTGAACTGCAGAGTGAGACCCTGTGTCAAAAAGACAAAAAGTAAAAAAAATAAAATTAATGAGGAATGGTCAATTATTTTTCTGCAGAAAATTTCTTTTCCTTTATTTTTTGTCTTTTCCTTTTTTACTTTTTGAAAAGAATAACACTGATGTTAAAGTATAGGACTTGGAGTGTTGGATGCAAGAGATGCAATAAGATTTCTCTCTCCAGTTTTTATTCCTGTTAAAAATGTGACAATACCAATTAATCACAATTATTTATTGAAGAAAAATTGTTCACTTTCTGAATTGGTCCTTAATTATGCCTGGGCGCAAGAGCATCCCACAGTGGTAAGGTGAAAGTATACATTAGAAATAAAAAAGAAAGAAGCAGATGTAGAAATAATATCCTCCAATAGGCATTACATACAAAAAAAATCCTGAACCTTGGGAAAGAGGGATACTGGTGATCCTGGGGCATTTTCCTTGTCTGTATAACATCCTCAGTGGCAGGCATCTGTCCTTTTAGCCCATGTAAAGTCAGGAACACCTATTCTTTTAGAAAATCAACTGTACTTAATACCTCCTCCAATGCTCTCTGTTTTGTTAGGAGGCCTAGGTTATTACTGGACATACCCATATGCCTCTCTATTCTAGCTATGTCCAAGGCAAAAAGAAAAATCTTAAAAGGCCAGTCAGATAGCTCAGTGGACTAAGGGGCCTGCTTAGACAGTGTGCGGTGGCCAGGGGTTGATCCTGGCAAGCTATACTAGCCCCCCACCCCCGGCAGCGCTGAGATGATGATTGACACTGGGCTTGGTGGCGCGCCTGTAATTCCAGAACTTGGGAGGCTGAAGACTCACTACAAGTCCGAGCTGCTAATGAGATCTTGCAGACCCTGTAAACCCTGTCCTAAATACAGCAAAAGAAAAAGGAAAAAGAAAAATTGTAGCTCTCTTCTTTGGGACCCAGGATGCCTCACAGTGTGTGACCTATGCCGTTAACAGTCTCAGGCAGAACTAACACTTTGCTGAGTGTTCTATATGACAGCCCCAGCTCAGAACACACACTAGCGGTGACAGTAGTGTAGCAGCAAGAGTCTCACTTGGTGTACTGGCGGCTTAGGCTGTATTCACAGCCTGGATTTCTGGGAAGCAACACGGGCAAAGCATAACAGTCACATGCAGAAAAGTTTGAGAGGTTGCCTTCAGACAGGGGGAGCGCTGAGAGGCCCTGCCTAGTCTCCCATGGTAAGCCACGTCCCCAATGGAGGGAAATGAGGCCTATCAGCAACCTAAGCACCTGAGTCCCTAATACAGGGCTCCTACCCCACGTGGTATTGCCCATTGTGAAAGCTTGATTTCACCCAGCCTCCAACACAGCCATGTGGACTAACAGAACGACTGAAGCTACACACCCACCCGAAGATGGCCATTTATAAGAAGCTGGAGCTTGTTTGGAAACCATAAAGGTGTAAATGTAAGATTTCTCTTGACCCTGTGGCCCCATTTACCAAATGCTGTATTAGTTTTACTTCCTTTTGAGATATTTGGATAAAGGAGACATAGAGCCTGTTGTTTCCTCTGGTTGTTAATAGGCTAGAGTAGCACTTCCTGCCTAGAAGTCTGTTTAAATTCTGCCACTAGTTCCACTACTTTGTTAAAGCTGCATTGACAAAGGGCATAAGAGTTACACATTAAACATTACAAAAGATGATGGCAAATTTGCATATCTAGAATTGTCTATAACTTTCTGGGCCTTTGATACTGTTGGCCTTTCCTCTGTCATGAAGTGGTCTTTCTCTGGCTTGGTGTAAGATTGTTTCTTCTTGGTCTCTTCCTCTCTTTGAAGTTTTCTGTTACCTAACTGACTAAAATTCTTGTTCTCCCCAGAGCTCTTCTTATTTTATTGTTTTATACACTATCTTGGAGACCTCTCAGCCACTCTCATGCCTAATCTTTATTTGTTTTGGTTACACGTTACTACAACAAACCACCTGAAACTTAGTGGTTTAAAGCTGAAACAAATAGTTGCCTCCACTATTCTGTGGTGGATTGGATGTTCTTCCTTCTGTGGTACTAAGATGCTGAGAGGGGTGACTGCTCCAAATAGCCTCAGGTGGAGGGCTGGGAACTGGTGCTGGCCGCAGGCCGAGACCTCACTGGGCCTGACAGGTAAGGATCTTGGTCCTCCTCTGTAGAATGTCTTTTAATGATTGCTTTGGTTTCCTTAAGATGGTGGTTGTATCCCACAAAGAAGGAGGTGGAAGCTGCCAGTTCTCTAAAGATAGAGGTTCAAGTGTTCTAAACACTTCTGCTGTTGCATTACACTAGTCAAAGCAATCACACAGCCAGGCAGGCAAAATAAACTCCATCTCTTGATAGAGAAGTGATATTTGCATGCCAAGAGGGAAGGAACTGCTGGTGATCATACATGGAGATAGCTGACTGGCCATGACAACTGATCACCCCCATGTGCAAAAGTCAGCACTGAACTCTGTCCCCCCAGTTTGCATCCCTTAATGGAATCAGCTCCAAGTCTGGGTTACACCACGTCAATCAGAAACAAACAAGGTGTGAGTCCTTCAGAGCTCAGTTGGTGGAGCTCAGGACTGTAGAGGCTGCGTTTCAGAAACAAACAAGGACATATCTATCACCTTGGGTCTACATCTTTAATAGCTTTTCAGCTATATTTTCTAGGCTGTAAAGATCTACAAAGCAAAAAAAAAGTGCATATAATGGCAAGAAGGAGATAGAATGAAATACTATATGTTTTAGCTCCAAAACAAAGCACTGGAGGCACTAGATGCCACTATTCTTAGCAACTCTGAAATCCAGCAAGGCCCATGTGGCCACTGTTTCTGACTCTTTGGGCAGAGAATGCCCTGGATTAACAGCTCATTTCTTCTTCTTAGGAGTGGTTTTCCATGGTCCTTTGCTCTTCCCTGTGGAGTCTTGGCTTCACTTTTTATTTTGTCTTCCTTTTCCTCTAAGAAATACCCTGTGCTTATAACTAAATAGCTTTAACCACCTGCTTCCTGCTCATTGGAAGTCTGAAATCCAGGGACTGTCCATCCCTTTGAGTTTAGGTGATAAAATTTGCTTAGTGTTGTAAGTCTCCCTGTATATTAAATTATAATTAATACCAAGACAAATGAAATGTTCAGAGCAACTGTACCCTACTGCAAGTTACTGCATACTGGCATGCTGGGCACACCAAATATATCAAGAACAATCTTCAGCTGCACAGCACAATCACAGGGCACAGACTGATAAAGAAATTAATCTTGATAATAAAAAAATACCATCTACAAACTTATCAAATTAAATCATGGACATGTGGTGTTATGCTTGAAAGCTAAAATATTCTTCAAAAGTCTAGAGGTAGGGGCTGGTCAGAAAAGGTGGGTTAGTGAGGGTCAGAAGGGGCAGATCATTGAGGATGTTCTCAGAAGGGTGGACTCTGCTCCCAGCTCCTCCTTCCATCCCTCTGCTTCCCGGCTAGCATGGTGTGAGCAGCTTTCCTCCGGCATGCCATTCTTCCAGGTGGTTTCTGCACTGCAGCCTGCTGACCACGGACTGAGCCCTCTGACACCATGAGCCAGAATCAGCCTCTCCTCCCTGAGGCTGTGGGCATCCATGTTTTGTCCAATAATGAGAAAGCTGACAAATACCTATGGACTTATGGCAAGCCAAAGTTACATCGGAAAAAAACAGACCCCGTGAATTTTTTGAACACACTAGACCAACAAATGATGTAGCCCCCCCCCCTCCAAATCATATGAAAAGAGGGCCGCCCTGTACTGCAGTGGAGCAGTGATGCTCACTGACCATCACCTCATCAGACTACCCAGTGAACATAATATGAGGCTGACAGATGCTGAACCCTGGCTTTCTGTCCCCCAGCTTCAGCTCAGCTCCATCTCCCTGCTTGGCAATGCCCACTTGAATTGCCTACCATCTGCTCTTGAGCTTTGAATCAACTCTGTGCTTTCAACTAGCCCCCCACAGCCCCAAGCTCTGCCTGGTGTATAATGTTATCTGGCCATCTGTGTGACTTTTCATGGTCTCTGCGGGCTCTCTGCCTTTGCTTTCAGTTCTGCCTCTGAATCCTGCAGTCATTGTTATGCCTTTCTTAGTCATCCTGTAACCTATGCGTTACTGTGTAAAGTGTGACATGTGGCTTGAATGTTACAGCCATTAGTGATTAAGACTGGAATAAAAGGACCCAGGATTACCCAACTCATTAGCTACCAAGTGAACTCTTGAGCACTCAGTCAGATAAGGCTGATGAAATTGGAGTAGCTTATGAAAGATACAATTGCGGAAAAAACACAAATGTGCCCAGGCAGTGTTGGTGGTGTAGCCTGTTCACAGCATGGAGTAGCCAATGAACTGAGATAATCAAAGTCAGTGTGAGATGGAGTGAAAACATGAGCATTCTCAGAAGTGCTGTTGTCTACCTTAGAAGGCCTAGGACATTTCTCTCGAGGGGACCTTTTATCCAAGTGGTCTATCTGCACCACCTTAACTCTTTGTAAGACTTCAACAAGGGGTCTCACAATCACACTTTTTCTCTGTTCTTTACCTAGAAATATGTTTTCCTGCATTGAAAAATTTACTGCTAAATTCTGCTTAAAAACTGATCCATTAAAATAGACAAGTGAAATGAATAAACACTCCACAAAAGAAGAACAAATGGCCAATAAAAACATGAAGAAGTGAACAATTCCTTCTTAAGTTCATCTTGTTCCTTCTGTATTTTATTGCTCCCATCTAAATGAAGCCACCATTCTGCCTGAAACTTTCCTTAGCCAGATCCACAAAGTTATTAGTTGTTCTTTCTTTCATGTTATTTCACAATTATTTTGCTAATCTATATAGCTCATGTCCCTAGTACATTAAATGAAATTTGCCTCCATACTTGGAATCACTACATGGCCGATTAGAACATGACTCACATAGTAGGTAAACAAATGGTGGCCTAGAATCTCAGCCAATCACAGCAGCTGAGTTTTGGCCAATTGCAGGCTGCCCACTGGTCAGGCCATGACCATATAAGGCAAATGCTTTATCACATTGTGCCCAAAATAAGACAAATGCCAAACCGTTACCAACCAAGTGATTTCTGCACCATTACTTCCTTTTTTGTCTATTAATATGTTGGACCTCTTTATCTATAAGCCCTGCATTCACATATCCAACCACCCTCAGACGGTGTACTATGGAGTTAGTTCCACCATGGTTGTGTCTCTAGTAGAAGTGTTTATGACACGGGACAGGCTCTCTGACTCACAGACGGTAGAAATGAGACTAAGCCAAGAATTATAAGCACATACACAGGCAAGACTCTAGTAGGTGAAGGAAATTCAGGGGGAGATCAGCCGCCCGCAGGGAGCCAGCACCGACCTAGAAAAGGGAGATCAGGCTGCTCACAGAACAAAGAGAGAAGCAAGCTTTTATGGACATGCTGGGGTAGACCAGAAGTCCAGTACATTTCCACCAGTGGGTCAGGATTCAGTTATAAAAGGTGTCTTCTCAAGAGATTTGAGCCACCAGGTGGTCATGGTCAGTGTGTCTTGGGAACAGCTGAGCTGTTCTGATAGCCGGCACCATCACCCTGTGCTAACATTCTGGCCTTGGGCTTTGGGCTGGGCTTTGTGACACAGCTGAACGAGCTGAGGCACTGGGGCCACTGCAGCTGCTGAAGCTCAGGAGAGGCAGCAGACAAGAGAGAGAAAGGGAAGAAAAACACATACCAGCTGCAATAGCAGCAGGCTGAGGGACCTCTTTATCATGGTCTTGCGCTACATATTTTTAAATGATCAATATGCCTATGTGAGAGTGGAGTAGCATCTGACCCAAGGGTTGCGACAGTGAAGGACACAGACATCACATGAAGGTGGAGATGCCAAGATTTTATCTTATTTTTGTCACCTATCAGATTTCTGCAGGCTTAAGGGAAGAGTTGGTGTTTTCACTAAAGTGGCCTTCGAATTTCTGCAAAGTGGCCTCTGCCACTGTTATCATAACCCACACATCAGTGGTGCTATTTACAGCAAAGTTAGTGGGAAGCTAATAACATATTGCCCAGCTGTGAGAGCTTCCCTTTCAGGGATTTTTACATTTACTGAAAGCAAGAGAAGCTGGAGAGTTTATTTGGGTTTTTCCTCAGTAACAACTCCCTTATTTCATGTAAGCATGCTGCTTCTGCGGTGTTATCGGTCTCATGGCAGGTTTGTTGCAAAGAGCACCAGGGTAGACAAGCAACTTGCCATGTTGCAATGTGTGATGACTTAGAGTACTCAGGGTCTACTCTGTCAACCCAGGCTTTGTCCCACGGTGGTGATCCCTAACTATCTTATGTAGACTTCACTTTCTTTTAATGACTCCCTAAACAATTACAACTTTCCTCGCATTTTTATTATGCTAGGTATACATGACCTATAGATGACTTTAAGAGGTGAGGAAGGATGTGTGTAGGTGATGTACTACCGCAATGCCAGCTTATATCAAGGACTGGAACATCCATAAGTCATAACATCTCAGAGGGTGCTGGAACCAAGCCCCGGTGCATGCTGAGGGATGACTACACTGCTGCCCACCCTGCTGGGTAGGGGCCTCTGAACCTCTCCTGACTCTGCCTGCTGCCTGACTCATGAACTGTCCTTTGCCCAAACAAACTCTGCAACATTTAACTTGTTTAATGTTACTGTCTGAACACCTATGATTCTAGCATCTCCAATAGCAGTTTCTTTTCTTTTCTTTTTTTTTTTTTTTTTTTTTTGGAACCAGAGATTGAACTCAGGCCCTTGCGCTTGCCAGGGAAGCACTTATTCCACTGAGCCACCTCTCCAGCCCTCCAATAGCAGTTTCTACAGCCTTTATGTCATTACCAATCCTTCCCAGCTTCAGACAGCTAAACCAGCGCCAAGCAGCACCAGACATTCGGGTGTAGCCTTAGCTCATTCCTGTTGCTATCACAAAATCCCTGAGACTGAATAATGTTTAAAGAACCAAGATTTACTTCTCACAGTTATGGAGGCTGAAAGTCCAAGATCCAAGCACTGCAGGCTCTCTGTTAGCCGAGGGCTGCTGTCTGCTTCCAAGACGTTTTGTTGCTGCATCTGGCCTGGTGGAAGGCAGAAGTACAAAAAGGGGCGAACGCTGTGTCTGCAGTCAGCGAAAGACAAGACCAAGAGCTCTGAGCATGGAGCCGCCAGGCTTTTATAGTGTGGTAGATCCCTTAGGACCCCCATTATGATCTAGCCACCTCCTAATGCTCCACCCTCAACTTTCTCCCCTTGGTGGTTAATTCGCACCTAGGAATTCTGGAGGCCATGTCCAGACCACGGCAAGCACCAGCTTCTACTTCCATTGCCAAGTAGTAAGCCACTCAGGTCAGTGGCTGAAGGCAACAGTCAACATGCACTATCAGGATTCCGTGGGCTTACTACCCAACAGCTGCTGCCTTCCTATTTCTAATTCTGTCTTCCTTTGGGATGCCTCCACAGGTGCCTCAATCCTGCATGACCTGAACTACACTTAGCATATCCCCTCTTAGATCTGCTTCTCAGCCTGTGTTTTCCCTTCAGTAGAACTAGAGGACTAGAATTTATCATGGTTCCTTTCATTAGTCACCACACTGTGTACCAAGTACAGACACAGCCGAGTATTTCAACTTCGTTATTTTTCACCTGTGTCCCACTTTTCTCCACCTTTATAGCTGTAGACTGATAGCTTGAGTTCTCCCCAAATTTTGCATGTTGAAAGAATCACCTCCAATTTGAGGAATGTAGGGGCTGGGCCCTTGGGAGGTGGTTAGGTCCTGAGAGGGCAACCCGTGAAAGTAGAATTGGTGACCTTACAAGAGAGGCTGGAGAGAGACCACTCACTGTCTCCTGCCACAAGAGATGATGAGACGCTGGCTGTTGGTGAACCAGGTCCCCAGGAGACACCAAACGTGCTGGTGCATTGATCTTGGACCTCCCATCTCCAGAACTATGAGAAATACATTGCTGTTGCTTATAAGCCATCCAGCCCATGGTGTTCTGTGCTAGATTTCTAAGCAGTGGAGGCACTGATGTTGCCTCAGCCCAGAGCCTTGTCCGAATCTCACCTGCATCTTCTTGGCAGTGGCTTCTGAATGGCCTTGCTAAATCTGGAAGATGAAGGTGTAGTTTGGGGCCAATTTAGCTGCCTAGTGAAATAACCAGGGCAAGGAAAAGATGGGATGAGAAAAGGAAAGAGAAATAAAAGCAGAGCAAGGTGGCGCAGGCCTATAAGCCTACCTATTTTTAAGGCCAAAGCAGGAGGACACTGTCACAGATTTAAGGACAAACTGAGCAACTTAGAGAGGCTATGTCGCAAAATAAAAAATAAAAAAGAGTTGGGTGTAGCACAGAGCTAGAACACTTGTTCAGCATGTATGAAGCCGTGGGTTCCCAGATAGTAAAAACATAATCAAACAATGAAAATAAAAAAAAGGAAAATCTAGTTAGGCATTAACAAATGGGCTTAGGTTGATGGTATCGCATTTTAATCAATGAAGGAAAAAAAATAAGTGAATGTTATCATTTATATTTGGATGGACTAAGTGTAAGAGGAAAATTATAATTTCAAGGCAAATCCTTGGACCCAAGCAGTTTCTGAGATAAGGCCTGTATTGGTAAGACAGGCTGAGACATAATGACGTCTCGGACATAATACCTGGCCTTGCACCGTAAGGAGGAAGAGCTTAATGTAGTTCATGAGAAGCCCACCCTGGCCAAAGGAAAGGCTTGGTGGGCGAAAGATGCTCCGAGCATGGTGGCCGCCGCGCAGGGCACAGGGAAGGGCGTCAATGAGAGGACTGAGATGTGAAGTGCGGTCCAGCACAGTGAACAGCTAAATTTGAAAATGTAGTACAGAAAAGACACACTGCCATTAACCCCTGCAATGTGCAGCCCCTCGGGCCAAACACGCTGATCCCATTGTTCTTGTCACTTTTTAAAACAGTCCTCTTTGTGCGTGTTCACAGACTCCTGTGACTGTCCTGATGTCCCAAATTTCTTCAAAACAGTTACCCTTGTGGTTATTTTGACTTTGGGAAAGAGCCCGAGGTCACACGGTGCTAGGTGCATTGGGGCGGTGGAGGAGGACACACCGTGATGCTTTCCCGAGCCTGCCTTTCTTTGGATGGCACTTGGCAGCGGCGTGCATTGTACTTTTTGTTACACCTTATAAAGATACTCATGAAAGAGGATTTCCAGAACTGCTTCAGAAATTGGCAAGAATGATGGGATTGGTGGGTGCCAAGTTGGGGTGTGTCTTTTGAGGAGACTAAGGGCTGTGTGTCTTTTACTGTAGTGATTTTTTAAAAGATAAGCATTCACTGTCTATTTCGATCGTGCCTCCCACCCTCTCCATTGCTCACCCCTGGGCCCCACCTCGCAGCAGCACCTTCAGCTGTACACACCAGGCAGTAATCCGCTTCTGAGGACGGAAGCTCCTGACCCAGTCACCTCTCCAGGAGCCTCCTAATCCTGTCAAGTTGACAGTTAAGATGAGCTGGCATCAGGCCTCCCTGTAAATCACTTCTGGGAAAACATACCGACTTTTGTTGGCTTTCAACTCGTATTTATTAACCTGTCGGTGCTGTGCTGGGTGAATCATCGTCACAATGAACAATGGTAAGAATGGCTCACATTTGCTTCTTCCTTGGCCTCAGGAAAAAAATATCAGCAGTATTGCTCAAGTGATCTTTCTAAAACTACGTTATTCCTTTGCTTACAATCCCCGATGGCCACATCAGAACTCAGCCCACAAGGCCACACCCCACCGGACCTGCACATGTCCAGAAAACATGAATTAGGAGTCTGTGGCACATAGGTTGTCTCTCCTCCTCAGGCTGTACAGTATTCTTCCCCCAAGTGACCTTCGTCCCCTTCCCACACCGCCCTCCTGTGATTCTTGTCCACTTGGCCAGGTTCCTTGGGTTTCGTCATCTGGATCCTTCCTCCTCCCACCCCTCAGGACTCTAGTTGGAATCCACCCTCTCTGGCCATCCTTTTTGGTCAGAATGACTGGGCTACCTGCTCCCCAAGCACTTGCCAGACCCTTCATCTTCTGTCCACATAGTCCTGGCACCCTGTGTTTCTGCATCCATCTCTCTGGGACCTTCTTGAGAAAGGAAAACATGCCTTAAGAGACACCACGAGACAGTGATGCAGAGCCCAGGCTCTGGGGACCTACTGTCCACATTTGCATTCCATCTCTGCCTCTTACTACTGGGATAAATGCAGAAAGTTCATTTAGCATCTGGGTGCATTTTTCCTCACACCCAGTGTGGTGCTAACAGACAGATACCTTCCTGATTTGTTGTGAAGACAAAATGAGTTAAGATGCATGTTGTAGGGCTGGGGAGATATCTCGGTGGCCTAAGTGGCTGCCTGGCAAGTGTAAAGACCTGGGTTCGATCCCTGGTACCGCATGCATGCCGGCCCTGTGCTGAGTCGGCCACCAAAACCAGGCATGGTGGCTCACACTTGTAATCCCAGCGCTGGAGAGACTGAGACAGGAGGGTCACTATAAGTGTGAGCTGCGTAGCAAGACACCGTACCAGACAAATAAATAAATAATTAAAATAAAAGACACACGGCATATTTAAAACTGTTCTTGGTACCTGAAGGAGGAAACACATAGGAGCTATTCTTCTTATTTTTTCTTTGTGATGATAATTCACCCAGCACAGTGTCTAGAGGTTAACAGATATTAGTTAAACTCTTTTTTTCTTTTTAACCTGTCTTAATTCTTTGTTTCTTTTGTCCTTCAGTGTCTCCTTTTCCCTCCTCCTCTGGATCTCTTTCCTATTTGCAAAAGATCTACCTCCCTGTTTCTTATTTGCCTTCCATTGTTTTTAAAAATTTATTTACCCTTTGGGTTTCTCATCTACAAGAAGTAATGCACTATTTAAGCTTGTCTCTCTGATTTATTTCACATAACATTTTAATCTCAAGGTGCATCTGTTTTCCTATGAACGTCTGTTCTTTCGTAATGCAACCCTCCATTCCTTCACAGATTCGCAGGGGCCTCTGGAAAAGTGATAGAATTTTCTGTTTAAAGAGAGTTCAAAAGGGTAGGAGTTCCCGGGCTCCGTCCCCACCCCCGCGCCTGCCCCTCTGACCCAGGGACAGTTGCAGAAGTAGATGGTGCCAGAGATGCGCTTCTAGCCGCCCCCTCCACGCTGGGGGCGTCTTCTGCCAGAGCAAGCTCTCCCTGCCACCGGCCAAATAGAGACATAATATCTACCAGCTGCTGCTGCTTCCTCGTCTGCCCACATCCTGAGCAAGCAGATGGGGGAATTTTTCACATAACCCAGGGCAGTCCCAGAGGTACAGAGGCAAATTCGAACGCCTAATCGCCAATCCTGATTCAAAGAAAACGCGGCTGTGAGAAAGCATGCACATTCCCCGCCCAGAAGCAGCCCTTGGCTAAGGAAGAGTGTGCCCTACGGACAAGAGCCAGCCGAGAATCGGAAGTCGTGACTCTGTCTGAGCTACACTTCTGGCTTCCCTTATTAAAACACAGTGAGCTAAGCACATGCGCACCTCACTCCTCAGCAGCGCAGGGTGGGGAGACCCCGTTATCAGGGGCCGCCCTCCCCCGGCCGTGAGGGGGCAGAGCTAAGAATCCCTCAGCAGCATCTGCTGTAGGAGACCACAGGGAGGTGTCTTCGGGCGACATAGTGTATGCAAGGATGGCTTTGGTCTAAGAATGTCCAGCACTCCCTTCCAGGTACTTTAGAAGATGTGCCTCGTACAGTAGACACAAAAGGATTGGATCATATAGAAAAGTACTACAGATTCAGCACCCTCTACAACAACCACCTGTATCAAGACCAAAGCAAACACAAACAACATCCCTTCTCTTGCCACATGAGTCAGTGAGTGTCCTGTAGACACAGATGCAGCAGGGACAGCCTGGGACTACCTGAAGGGGAGGAGGGGGTCACAGCTACCATTACAAGAGGTGGAGACTTTCTGGTCTCTGCCCTCAACAGGCAGGAGTGCTCCCCCCCCCCTAGGGACTGAGATTACACAAGTTTGCCAATGCCAAACCTCTTCCCTGGCTCAAGAGACAGTACCGCAACCCTCCTCTGCCCTGGCTGACGATTTTGTATTAAAGAAGTAAATACATGAAAACCTTGCATTTAACCTTCAATAGGCCCACACAGCTCTCCCCACATTCTCCAGGTAGGCATTTGAGGGAGATATTGATTCTAGCAAGATCTCAGCCCTGGGGCCTTCCTGCTCCTGATCTCAGCTAATTGGACCTGGGAGACACTCACAGCTTCTTTCCTTTGAAAGTTGACCACTAGATTTAAAGTTGTCACCTGAGTGGCAGCTCCTGCCACTGAGGAATTGTTCCATCTGGGCCTTTCCCAAGGAAGGTGCATGAACTCATTTCACTGGTTCATTTCTTCACTACCCTTTCTTGCAATCACCTGTTTTCTCCTTCCAGCTAGAATTGGTGTCAGCTAGCAGTCCAAAATTCTTAGCTCATTCATCATTTTAATCCCCATTTTTCCAATGAAGACACTGAAGCCAGAGAGATTGAATGGCTTCTTCAGCGGGCACATCATCAGGGGTTGCATGAGAATCTGAGCCATTCTTATTCCAACATGCTACACTGCCATTCATAATCCCAGATGGTACCAGGATGCACACAGATGTGGCTTTTAATTTAAAGCATCTATCAAGAATCCACGAAGCCCTAGGCATCCTCTAGGAATGTTGTCATGGTCAAGTGACAGTCAACAGGGACTGCTGACATTGAAGAGGAAACCACTGAGAGGTTGAAAGAGTCCCATAGGAGACCACCACACGCTGGTCCCTCTTCTGGGGGCATCCATGGCCACTCATGCCTTTTTGGGATGGGAGTTGCCGGGGCATACCCCTTCTTTGTCTCTGGAAAAGTCCACCCTGATTTTTAGCCAGGAAAAGATTGTCTACACTGATGAATTGGCAAAATACACCTCTGGCTAAACAGGATTGTTTCTTGAGATCGTGGGGAGCATTTGGACAGCTCTCAGCTTCCTGCATCTGCTTGTGTTTCTGTCATCCCTGCAGCCCACACAAACCTTGTCCAGCCCTCAGAGACACAGTGATTAGCTGCTTCGCCTTTAGTTCATTAGCTCCCCCCCCCTCGTATATTAGTAGATTATCAAAAGCAGTCTCAGTATGTCATAAAATCTGTTTGGTATTAACTTGATACATGATGTGTTTTTCTCCATCTAGCTAAATAGTTTCCCTCCAATCTGGACCAGATGAGCACCCTGGGACTTGTATGAGCTCATGTGTATGTCTGCGAGGAATGCAGGGCCCTGCGTCCCCCTGGACACACGCAGCATGTGTTTGATCCAAACAGAAATATCCTTAGGCATGGATGCCTCCATTAGGAGACAGATAAAGACACAAGATCAGATACGACATCTGTAAAATGTTCATGTCCTGGGGATGATCTCTTTTTAGATCACTTTTCAGTGTGTGTGATAACTAGTTTATGCAGACTTGGGACAAGCATGAAATCACCTTTATTCCATGCCACGTGGGCTTGCATCCCTCCCTGCTCCTGCCAACTGTGCTTCTGCTGCCTTGAGCTCATGCTCATGTATTTACCAGGTCTACTTTGAGCTTCTACTATGTTCCAGGGTAGCAAAAAGAAAAGAATAAGGACAGTTTTTTACAAGCTATGCATGGTGGTGCTCCCAGCACGCAGGAGGCTGAGCTGGAGCAGGAGGTTTACAATGTCAAGGCCAGCCTAGGTTACATAATGAGTTCAAATCCAGCCTGGACACCCTAGTAAGACTCTGTTGACCTTGTCTTAAAAAAAAAAGAAAAAGCAGACCTTGCTGCTAAGATATGGAAGTGGCAAATCTACCTCTACCTTGCTACAATAGACAGAAAGGTGAAGCCCCAGTTGTTGGACAGCTAGATGAACACTGTGTATTTATTGGAGCAGATGGGAGATCCTAACTAGCATGGGGCAGGGGGCATAGGACAAAGAAAGCTCCCTGGAAGGACAACAAGGGACACGACCTGGAGGAACACCCTCAGGCATGGATGCCTTCCCCTGCCACCACCACACAGCCCAGTCACCTTTCCATTTCTGGTTCCCCACCATGCTTCTGCCTGGGCTCCTGGCACCCACAAAACTGGGCCATCTCAACCCGCACATTCTCCACATGAACTGCACAACTGCATGTGTTAGTTTTCTTAAAGCAGAGATGAGTATTACTGTGGTCAACCCAGTGTCTGTGGCCACCTCAAGTGTGGGAGCGCTGGGCAGGGGGTGAGAGGTGCCACTGAATCAGAATTCGGGGTGGGTCTCTGCACAGTCACCTGAGAATGAGCTGGGATTGCTCTTCATTCCTGACCTTTTTCTCTCTCTCTCTCTCTCTCTCTCTCTCTCTCTCTCTCTCTCTCTCTCT
>NDGN011304445.1:0-10491 GCA_002564285.1 Tympanoctomys barrerae
AAAGAAAGAAAGAAAGAAAGAAAGAAAGAAAGAAAGAAAGAAAGAAAGAAAGAAAGAATTTATGGCTAAATAAAGTATAACTCAGAAATTCAAAGCAGAAAGAGATAAATACAACTAACATCTTTAAAAATAGTACATATCCACTCAGTGCACTTAGATGATTAGCTCTGAAAGTACTTCTTTCTCAGGACATAACCACAAAACCAGAATTTGCCTTTATATGATTGCTACTAGGGGCATGTAGGCTGGTATAGAATATCCTACTATGTAAGCTGGGTGTGATTTTTCTTATAGCATTAAGATGGGGTTTATCAGCTAGAGTGAGAAAACATGGCCAGAACATTCTAGACAGACTATTTGAAGATGACCCTAAAACATTTTGGTTTTTGGATCACTGCAACTTTGAGGCCAGCCTAGGCTAAATAATGAGTTCAAGGCCATGAACTACATAACAAGACCCTGTCTCAAAAAGTTAAAAAAAAAAAAAGTTTTTAAGCTAACATTGAAATACAGCCTATAAAGGTACATCTCCACTTGAGAACCTGAGAACAGTGCTGTCTTGTAGAGTGGGCATATAAACATAGTAAGGTTGTACAGAAGGAGCTCTCCTCCCAGAGGACTCTAAGAAATGAAGATTCACACAAATCTCCCTCTTGGCAAATGCTGTGTGGCTGTTTTGGGTGTCTATTAGCAGTAAGATGTCCCAAGTCAAGCATTATTAGCCACACATACTCTTCCTTTATTTTATTCTCTCTCTCTCTCTCTTTCTCTCTCCCCCCCCCCAAACTCAGGACCTTGCATTTGCCAAGCAGGTGCTTATGCCACTGAGCTATCTCTCCAGCCACTTTAGTGCTTTTTTTCAAACTGCAACTACAGTATAATCATACAGCATCCAATGGGAAAAGGGAGAGGCCTATAGGTTTTCCCAAGGCCTTTCCTACCTCATCTTTGCAGACATTTTTAAAGGACTATGTGATTTATAATATGCCATGGCTTACTTAACTGTTTAAATCTTTTTCTTCCTATTATAAATAATGCATGTTTGGGTACCAATACCTTTCTCTAATTTATGCTTTAATCCTTTCTGAAACAAGTATGCTTAAACATGTTTTTGTCGGACACTGATAAGGGGAAGCTTTTGTGAAGGAATCACACAACAGCTGCAGAGTTGGAAGAGTCTGCACAGAGCATTTGGGCCTTGCTACCTGTCCCAGGCCATCTGTCCCAGGCCGTCTGTCCCACGTGACCATCTTCTTGAGGCCGCCACCGCTCTTTGGCCAGAGCCGGAGGCTGTGTGCACTGCTGCTTAGTTCTCATCTCTACAGCAGAGGTTGTAGACTCTGCCGCAGCCTGCAGACAGGAGGAGGCTTGGCAGGACCCCTTTTCCCTGGTAGGGCATGTGGGCATGTGCACTATGCTGGACATCCAGCCAAGTCTCTTGCATGCTAAGGACAGGTTCTACTGCTGCACCATGCTCCAGCTTTTCTTTACAGTGGATTCTCTGGGTTTGTTGGCTCCCTTTGCCAGGCTTGCGTTAGGCGGCCATTCAGCCTTTTGGTTCTCTGCTGTCCCTTCCTCCCCTGGTGCCTTGTTCTGGCGTCTGTGACTTCCCAGGTCTCTGGTCCCCCATCTCTGCCCTACAGCAAAGCTCCATGCCTTCTTCTCTGGGACAGCTCTCACACTGCAGGGTGACCAGATTGTCTCCTCCCTGGGTGAAAGAGGCCCAGTTTCTTCAGTGATTCTATGTTTTGCTGCATGTATCAGACCCTGTTGCATTCTGATCACATAGCCCACACTTTTCAGTTGGAAAACTAGTGAAGTTATGGAAGATGTGATGCTCAATCCCCCAACTTTCCTTTGATGAGTTCATATGACTTCCACGCTTCCCTCTTTATATCTGTGAACAGTATCCCACATAAGTTTGACAAATGCCCAGACTGTACACTTGCTCACATTGACTCAGAAAGTTAAACTCACTCTAAAAAAATAATTGTTTAATTGATCAACCTTTTTGTAGTGCCTGTGGAGGGGTCTGAGAAATATTTAATAAGTATTTGAGCAAATATATTTCCACACTTGATTTATCCAAAAGGCTGAGAATCAATAAAAGCAAATATATCTCTAATATAAAATCAGTACTTTCTATTTGTCTCTGATAAACTTCCCAGCATCCCCAATTCTGCTAAATCTGTAGTTTACTAAGGCTTTATCTGAAACTTAACAAAAAAGACTTTACTTTTTTATCCTTTTTTATCCTTGTGCTGGCACCTTCAGCACAACAGCTTTCAGCTAGGGTCACAGAGGAAATGTCACGACCATAATCAGGAAACCAAAAGCAAAAATAGGCTTTGAAAACATTTCTAAAATGATACCAGTGTCTTTTCTGTGTGAAACTTCTCTTTCATTTTATGACTCAGTTTTTTAATTCCCACAGTGAATTACACAGAAAATATATTTTTTTCTGTGGTTTTGCCAAACAACGTTATTTTTTGTTTTGTTTTAGTAATATACATTCTACCAAAATATTTTGCTAGTGCCTCCTTAAAAAGCATGACTTGGGCTGGGGAGATAGCTCAGTAGAATAAGTGCTTGCCTGGTAAGCACAAGGTCCTGAGTCAATCCCTGGTACTGCAAAAATAAAATAAAATAAATAAAAAATAGAAAGCATGACTACTATAGCTACAATCAACTTTAGTTAGGGCTTGTGGAAACACATGGGAGAGTTAGGAGTGTAAGTTTCCAGAAAAGGTTAGGGTATTGATATAGGGGAAATGAAACTCCCAATGTGAAAGATACCTAGGACAAGTTCATGTTCTCTAAAGCCGAAGAATGTAATTAAGGAACAAATACATTAAGAGCAGAATGCATTTGTTGGGAAAAAGAAAGCTTCTGTCCAAGAAAGGGACAGAATGGGGACCTAAGCAGGTTGTTCCCCCATTCTACCAAAATATCCTAGTAATGAATATGTCCTTCTTGTGGAAAAAAGGGAGTTAAATAGTTTATGGACAAATTTATAGGAAACACTATTGGCTACAAGTTTTATGTTAAATTCAAGAAATTTACATCCTAGTTCATATAGACCTCAATTTGTTATATAAAAATTTTTTTCAATCATTTTCCACCAAATAAAATTGCCAAGAGCCGGGGAGATGGCTCAGTGGAATAAGTGCTTCCCTGGCAAGCAAAAGGACCTGAGTTCAATCCCTGGTTCCGCATTAAAAAAAAAAAATTCCAAAACTCCATAAAGTATGTCATATTTCCCCCCTTTTTTTTCCTCAGCCACATTTTCTCACACAGATATGTGTGTTCTGTCCCTGTATTTTTAGAGAAGGGTCTATAGGGTGTTCAGGGTCTCATTACTAGATCCAACTCATAGTGATCCACCTGTTTACAGCCTCCCAAGTGCTGGGAATTACAGGTGTGCGCCACCACGCCCTGTCTCAGTTGATGCCTCAGTGTGTCCCAGGAGGGTGGGGCCAGCACAGCAGGCCCAGGGATTGAACCCCTGGCCCCTGCGCCTGCTTGCAGGCGCTTTAATCCGCTGAGCTATTTGGTCGGCCCTATTTATTTATTTATTTATTTACTTATGTGTGTGTGTGTGTGTGTGTGTGTGTGTGTGTGTTCTGTTTTCTGCCATGGGCCAGATGGTAAATACTGCCGGCTCTGCAGGCCATGAGGTCTCTGTCCAGCACATCTCCTCTGCAGCTCACAGATCACCTGGGCAAAACACCATGGATATGTTAAGATATTCATTACATAACAGAAGTTGCTACAAACAAAATTTTGGTCTAAAATTGAAAGGTTACACAACTCTTGGGGAGGTAAGGGGAGGGCGCCAGATGTGGAAGTTGGGGGCAGATAAGTGGGGCCTCTTGGGAATTGGACTTCTAAAAGGCAAACAAGTCTGGAAGACTGTTGCCAACCATTTTTGTGGGCTATAAGTGGGGTCTCCAGAACCAGAGGGAACACACAGGATGCCCGGGATGAAACTGAATTCTACTTGGGCTAGAGATGTGCTTGTGTGTGCGAAGTGAAAAACAACACAGTGGCTCCAGGTGGCAAACCAAACAAAACCAGAGTGGACCTAGGAAAAAGTAACTGGGGCCAATGGAAACAGCGGCATGATTCGTGCCAAGTTCTGAGGCAACCTTCCTACTAAGGCCATTGGACACCAAATCTGTGTGATGCTGTGCCCTTCAAGAATTTAAACTAATGGAAACTAAAAGTGCATTTGTGCTCTTGTATTTAAAAAAGGAAAAAAAATACACAACTCTTTACTGTGTGGACTAGCACAGTGTGGCTGACTGAAGTTTATCTTTGCTCTCTGCAGGTCGGTTCAACTCAATGGTCAAACTCTGAAGATGGTGGATGACTATACCCTGCCAACTTTGACAGAGAAAACTCTTCGCCCACAAGGCTCACTGGGCTTGCCAGCTTTCTCCTATGGGTTTTTTGTGATAAAAAATGCCAAAGCTGTTGCTTGCTTATGAATTAGAAATGCATACATAATTCAAATTATTTCAGATTTTTATAATTTGGATACTTTTTGCAGGTGATAGAGATTCACCTTAGAAGTCCCTTCTTTCCTGTCCATAAGAATTTGAATCTTGGAAAACCTTTGAGAAACGGCACAAGAGAGATGAGGAAAGTTAATGGAGCAAGGAATTTCTGGGTTTTGGGTGCATTTTATTTTGAGGAAACTTTTGGAAAAGAATAGAAAATTAAATTGATATGATTTTATTTAATCAAAGTTACTACAACAGCTTTTAGAAGTGTTTTCCCCATTTGACTTGGATTCACATTGCTTCTATTTCTTAAAATGCTTCACTTTGGTTCATGGTCTTCAAAATAAATTTCAAGGTGCATTGTATTCTGAAAAAGAAAAAAAAAAAAGCAGCAAAACTGGAGCTATAGAAGGCAAAGAGATCTGCTACAGATCCAATAGGGGGCCCTTCAGAGACACCTTCCAAGCTAGATACAGCACAGTAGACGGGTTTAAGCAGAGCAATGCTGGTGACAGTAGCTAATAATACCACGTGGCAGACACTCTACTTAGCATTCTGCATGCACTGTTTTTAAGGATATAGAAAATGTATACAAATGCTGTCAGCCTGGCCAGAAAGCAAACTGGAGGATACAGTATTCACTTTTAAGACATGCTTGCTTGCTTTTCTCTTTAGGAAGTTAGAAACTCGTCAGATTCCTTCCTTCATATGCCATCTCTGTGGGCTCCTGTGGGGAAATTTTACAGCCACAATCATGAAATTGGTTGTAAAAGAGAAACTTTCTCCCTGTACCTTAACAAGAGCAAGGTCCAGCTGCTGTTCCTCTCCCCTCCATCCCGTTCGTCTGCATCAGCAGTAGTTAGAGAAAGGACAGCTGGTTCCATGTGAAAGCACAAAAAGCTGGTGGAGACAATGAGAGGAAAGGGACTGTGCAAACTTCAAGTAAAGTTTCTGAATGACAGTGAGGTTGATTTACCATGAGGACTCTTAGAGAACATCCAATACATCACACCTGTTAGTATTTAATTCTTCTCTACTGTTCTCATTTCATTTGGGATGTGTTGGGCTGCCAAAAACAGAAACCCCCATTCAGATGGCTTAGAAGATAGAGAAAGCTATAGCCCCACATAAGAGGTTCAAGGAGGGCAGGGTCCTGTAGCCAGGTGTCACCAGAAATCCAGGCTCCTTCCTCCCTCTGCACTGTCATCTTGAGCATTGGCTTGATTCTTGGGCTGGTCACATGCTGACTAGGTATTCCCTGGGCTCACTTAGACTTGGTCACAACCACAAGGAGGAGATGAGCAGCCTTTTCTGTTTGTTTCACAGGTCTGAAGAGCCCTTTCTCAGAGGTTGTCCCAGGAAACCCTTCAGGTCCCCTCAGGTTGTATTGGTCAGGAGAAAGTCACATGGCCATTTCTCCATTCACCACGACCATGTGATGCCTTGACCTGTCCAAGTGAGCCTACTTCAGAGTGGAGAACTCAGTTCTGGGGCATCCACAGCTCTGAAGAGGACAGTTCTGTGCTTATCAGGGACAAAATGTAGTAATTCCTATATTTTCATCTTTTTAAGGATTGATATTCTTTATATTTATGTCTGTGACTATCATTTCAAACCTAAGTACATTTATAAAGCCAGAACTTAAAATTTGGATGGTTCCATGCTCTTTAAATTTATATGTAAGTAGTTTTTATATTTTCACATTTGAAATAAATTTTTATAACCTTAATATCATATGGCTATTCTTTTAATGAAGCTAAAGCTTGAAGATTCCTACATCTGGGAATCTTGTTGCATTTTACCTTTGTCTTTTCAGCCTCTCTCCAACATGGAAGCACTTGGCCTTGAAGAAAGGGACCATTAGGCATAAACACCATTTCCCATCTCAGCAAATGGATTCAGTCATGACTGAAGTCCTGTCTTGCCTATTTTCTCCCCATCCTTTCTTCTGCTTAATAACTTATTTTTAATGCCCAATTTGTCACCTTTACAATAATCTCCTTGTTGTTTATTTTAACTTGGATTGAAATTCTTAAATGGCTCCCCATTCCTTATGGACCCAAGAGGTCTTCCATCAGCAGCATCTGCCTGTTCCTCCAATCTTAGCTCTTATCACTTCCCCAGGACTATGGTCTCTAAGCACAGATGGGCTGAGAAATCCAAACACACATTCTCTTGGACCTTTTATTCCTGAATCTTGCATGCTGTTCTTCTTTCATTAGGAGAAGATAACAGTCTCCACCTGTACTCTCCTAATGCTCCTCAGGAGGACAGGCTTCCATGCTTACCAAGGAAGATGCAGCTTAGCCATAAATTTCAACATCTGCTCTATCATTCAAATATTGTTCGTCCTTTCTCTGCTTCCATAGCACTCTGCACACTTACTGTGGTCCTTGTGACACACTTTCAAGGTGTGTGTAAATCTGCTTCGATTGACTTGAAGCTTAGAAGAAAATATGCAAATGTCTTAATCACCTTTGAGTTACTTATGCTTAACAACTTGTAACTAGACACACAGTTGCCAATCAGATGTCTTCCTGATCACATAAAGAAGCAGTCAAATTTGAAACCAGGCTGAGGTACTTTGGTTTAGAATATTTAAAAATCATTTAAAATTTCAAACCTAGGAAAGTATTATCTGCTCTTTGAAAATATTTTAAAAATTAATGTTAGTGAGCCAAGAGTTTTAGAATTCAGGTGAAGAAGGCATCACAACATACGGATGAAGATGAATGCCAGGTGGCACCTCTAGCAACGTTGGCCTTGCCTAGATATCTTACGTGTCCTCCAGCATCATGAGGCTTCTCATGAAGATCCAGATCCCCAAAGATCACTTGCTCATGGCCAGCACAGCCACAGGAGCCATGTGGCCTCCTTCAGGAAGTTCCCTGCCTCTGGGACAGCAAAGGCAGGAACAAAAGCCTGTTTTCTGAGTCTATTATTTTGCCTGCAGAAGCGTGGGAGTCTCTCAGTTGCTATTTATCAACAAGTGCTTGTTAAGTCAGTGGCAAAACCAGCTGAAAAAAGGAAGCTCCCTGATGTACAGTTGTGTCTTTACTTTGGAGTATCTTTCCCAAGGAATATCCCAAACTGAGTCTAATAATCTGACTGCAACTATTTGCTTATTAGAATGCCTCATAGTGTTAAAGAGGGAGAAAATTTATGTAGGTTTCTGTTAAGAGGAGTGCTACACTTCTGTTTCTGTTAGAACTAGAATTGCAATCGGGCAAACTTAACTATTTTTATAAAATTCAGAGCTTGCCCTTCCTCACTACCACTCTAGGCCTAAGCAGGTGGTGCTCAGAGGTTAGGCTGTGAAGCATACGTTGTATTCTTGACTTTAATTTTACAGCAAGGCAGTAACATGTTTCCAGCTGTGTAATTATGGTACACCAATGTACACCAATATTGCATTTGCACAGTACCACTGTGCAGGAAGGAGCGCACAGAGTAGGCTTGAGACTGCTATCTTTAGAAAGGCTGACCCTTGACTACCATGTAGAAACTTAAATTTTGAGAGAGGTCGTTCCTAGAACTGACAAAATTAGCTTGCTGTTCCTGAAGTGTTTTTTAAATAGTATATTAATACTGACCACCTACTTTCCTTCTAAGCTTGGAATTCTGGTATATGCAAGACAGGATGCTTACATAAGCAGCCCTGATAAAACCCTGGGCACCAAGTCTCTCAAAACTTCCCTAGTGGTGGTGAAAGTCCACACATTTCCCATTCTTTCCTGTTGAAGGAATTAAACTCTGTTCTGTTTGGCTCTGCTAGTAGAGGACTTGGAAGCTTGCACATAATGCAGCTATCCTTCCAGGAGCCCTTTTCCTTTGCAGACTTTGTATTGCTTGGCTGTAATAAACCAGCTAGTAGTGTCATTATACACTGAGTCCTTGAGTCCCCCTGTGGGTCGCTGGACCTGGCAATGGCCTTGGGAACTCCTATCAATTAACTAGAATGAAAACTGCACTGAATAAACCTGTAGAATTAGAATAAAAATGTCCCCCCAATATTGTCCTTCCTTTCACATGCCAGATGGGGCCCCCTCCTGGGGAGTCAAATCACAGAGTACTGCTTGTTCTTGTAGATAAACACAAAACTGTAATTGATATTAGCGCTGAAAATCAACCTCAAAATTCTCCAACGTAATTTATTCATCTGTGCACTAGTATGGCTATATTGTACTTCAAGGAGAGAGATGTTTTATCATCCTCTTTTCCCCGAAGGTGGAAAGAGTAATTCACGATGCTCTTGAAATGTAAATCACGAGGTAGAGACTGTGGCACTTAGGCAGTGGGAGGCAGTACGCGGCTGTGAAAGTGCTTGGTGCTTGGGACAGCAAGCTCCTGTTACCTGGAGAGGCCGAGCGTGCTGGAGCCTTTGCAAATCGCTGGGTGGCCTCATTCTCCGCAGGCGGGAGGAAAACGCGGATGCCCCCTACCTGGTCCCACTCAAAGCCAGGTAGACGCCACAGCATTGAGGGTGCAGGTTTCAAGGAAAGGTTCCGTAAGACTAACACTGCTCCCTGAAAACTAAAATCGGAGTGTGGTGCTGCGGACAGCCCAAGCGGCGACACAGATCCCCGCACAATGGACATCCCCTCTTCGCGGGGCCAAAGCATCTCAGGTTTTCACTTGCGTGGTAACCGCCCTTAACCTTGAATATAGTTTTATAAATTGATATTTTGGGTTCAGTAGGTTTTTCGCAGCTTTTCTTTTTCTGGTACAAGTAGCTGTAAATAAACACTCCCTTTCTGCACCAGTCGAGAAACCTGGCAGCGGAGCTGAGTCCGCGCACAGCCGGTACCAGGAGAGCCAGCCACAAGCTCCGCGGACATCCCGCCTCCCCAGAGGCCTGGCTTTCCCGACGCCACTGCGCGTGTCCGCCGCGGCAGCGCCGGAAGTGACGTCAGCGCTCGCCCTTCGCGTGCCATGCTGGCCTTGTGGGGAGTCAACCTCGCGCGCAGCGCAGGGGCTGTGGCCCCAGCCTGGCTGTGGGGCTCGCATGGCCGTCCCCTGGCCCTGGGGCGCGCGGCAGGGGCGTCCGGAATGTGGGGCTGGCGGCACCCAGTCCCGCAGGAGCCACGCGGGCGCGCGTTCGGCCTGTCGGCCGCGGCCGTAGTGAGCGCGGCGCCCCGCCCCCTGCAGCCCTACCTGCGCCTCATGCGCCTGGACAAGCCCATCGGTGAGTGTGGCCCGCCGGCGCGGGGAGGCGACCTCCTGAGGGACCCGCCGGCCACACGGCCTGAGTCCCGAGCCCCGGAAGCAGACAGAAATCAAGCGCACTCATTACAGATACGGGGGGTAGGTGGTGTGTTTGGTGGGACGTGGCATCCCGGCGGTCCTGCGTTTGTATATTGCAGTGTTGGGGCAGTTGTGCATTCACTCAGTGCCTGACACTCCGCGATCCTGTAAGGCCTACAGGCCAATAATTCATTAAGGCTGATGACGCCGAGGAAACGACGGTTTCTCGTAGAGCCAGCCCAGAAGAACCTGGTGCTTGGGCTTTTCCCACATCACCCCGAACGCCGCGGTCCAGTGCCTTTGCCCGTGGCATGTGCAGCGCTTGCAGGCTGCCTGGCCACTCCCAGTCGCTGCAAAGAGAGGAGCCGCAAACCTTTCTGTTAACGCCAACCACTCCCTTACTCAGCGTTTCTTCAGAGCACACCACTTTATTTCTGTCTCCGATAGAGTGTAAGCGCTACGGACATGAGACTAGGCTACCTTTTATTTAGCATGTTGCCTGGCAGCATTACTAAAAAGATTAATAAATTTCTGCTGCATAGCTTTTTTTTTTTTTTTTTAGTACCAGAGATCCAATTCAGAACCTTGCACTTGCCAGGCAGGCGCTTATGCTGCTGAGCTATGTCCCTGGCCCATCGCCTGTTCTTAAAGTTAGAAACTCCGTGCTTTCAAAAACTTTAGTCCGGTGGGGAAACAAAAACAGTAGGTGAGCTGCTGATAATAAGTGCTGCAGGGAAAAAAA
>NDGN011304446.1:0-23370 GCA_002564285.1 Tympanoctomys barrerae
TTTTTAATTTGAGAATGGGGCTCACTATAGTTCAGGGTGGCTTTGAATACACGTTGTACCCCAGCTGGACTTAGAATCACAGCAACCCTCCTTTCACCTTAGTCTCCCAAGTGCTAGGATTACTGGCGTGGGTCACATCACAATCATTTGGTTTCCAGACGATTGTCATCTGGTGACAGATGCCAGCAGCCAGAAGAAGTGGTGCAGAAGCATCCTCAGGCGCACCCCGGAACCCCTTTCAAAAGACTGAAAGAGTTCTGTGAGAAGGAGTGGTGTTTCCACAGAATGGAGGCAGCAGCAGTAATTGTGAGGAGGAGGCCTGAATGTGGGCCTCCACATTATCAGTGGAGGCATTATCATCTACGTTGTGCTAATAAATACAGAGATCTTTGTCTTGCAAGATCAACAGAAAAATTAAAATAAAACTCAAGTGACCCAAAGTAAGTGGAAAATCACAGTCCATAAATATGAAAACACAAACAAACTAACCTAAGTTATGGATGAATGGATAAAGAAAATGCTATCAATCTGTCAACTATCTTTGAGTACGATTCATCCATAAAAAGGAATAATATAATTTTTGGTTAAATGTATGGACCCGAAGGGTGTGATATTAAGTGGAAGGCATCAGGTTTAGAAAGACAAATACTTCAGGATTCCAATCATCTCTGAAAGCTAAGTAAGTTGACCTCACAGAAGTAGAGAATGCAATGGTGGTGGCCAGAGGCCTGAAAGCTTAGTGCCCAGGAGGAGCAGAAAGAAACTGCTCATTGAGCACAGTCGTACAGGTCGCAGCAATTTCTGCTGTCTTACCACACAGTGACGTGAATCTAGTTACAACTAATCTGTTGTATATTTTAAGACAGGTGAAGGAATTTGAATTAATCCTAACACAGAGAAAGGATAAATGCCTTAGGTGATGGGTATGCTAATACAATATTTTGCATCCCTTATTGAAATTGCATTCTTTTCTATAAATGTGTGCAAATAATTACCGCTCAGACTTCTTTATAAAGCTTCAATTCTATTAAGTCCATTAATTCCAAAAGAGTTCAAGCTTTACATGGGTTGAAATGGAACTTTTACAACTGCCTTCCTCATGTTGGACAGACTCCGTCCGTTTTTATTGGTATTTCTCAACATTCAACCTGCTATCTTCACAGTGCAGCATTTTCCTGAGCAATCTCCTCTATTTTTCTCATAGGAAACTCAAGTTTACAAATACTTTCCCCGCTGGATTTTCAGTCCTAGCTTGATCCTGGGCACACCCTGGTGAGTATTTTCTAAGAAACTAGACCTCAGCAGGTCAAAAATTTGAGTGCGCATTCTGACCCTTAAGCATGGCCCACCTGCAGGGGCCATCCTCCCCTCTCTCTGCTCTTCCCCACTACTTCTTTAGCCCCAACGTAAGGACCTGAAGGACCTAAGCAGCTAGTTGCTTCTCCTACAGACCCTCCCCTGGGCGCGCAGCCCCGCCCCTCCCTCCAGGCAGCCTGCCGACCCGGGGACGCGCAGGCGCAGAGTCCCAGCGCCACCCCGCCCAACTCTGCGGAAGGCGCAGCGCTGGCCTCCGCGCACTTCCTCTCCGGGAGTCCGTGCTGGGAGCGCCCGGTACAAGAGCTCCAGGACGCCGAGGCCCTGACCTGGTCAGACAGCGCAGAAATGTCCGAGCAAAGTAAGGACATGGGCGACCCCAACTTTGCTGGCGAGGCCCCCAGCCCAGGGGCGCACGGCAGCCGTGGGGGGTCGGTGGGGGTCCCTCTGCCAGTCACTCCGGCCGCGCCCCTCACCCCGCCACCGAGCCCTCCTGCAGGTCCGAGCGCTTCGCCGCCGCCCCAGGCCGAGATGGAGGAAGTGGACCCGAAGATCCTGCAGCAGGCCGCCGAGGAGGGCCTGGTCTACCAGCCCCCGAGCGCGCCCCAGCCAGGCCCCGCGCCGCCCGCCCCGGCCCAGCTGGTGCAGAAGGCGCACGAGCTCATGTGGTACGTGCTGGTCAAGGACCAGAAGAGGAAGGTCATCTGGTTTCCAGACATGGTGAAGGATGTCATCGGCAGCTACAAGAAGTGGTGCCGAAGCATCCTGAGGCGCACCACCCTCATCCTGGCCAGGGTGTTCGGGCTGCACCTGCGGCTGGTCAGCCTGCACACCATGGAGTTCGCGCTGGTCAAGGCCCTCAGCCCCGAGGAACTGGACAGGGTGGCGCTGAACAACCGCATGCCCATGACAGGCCTGCTGCTCATGATCCTCAGCCTCATCTACGTGAAGGGCCGCGGGGCCAGAGAGAGCGCCGTGTGGAATGTGCTGCGTATCCTGGGGCTTCGGCCCTGGAAGAAGCACTCCACCTTCGGGGATGTGAGGAAGCTCATCACCGAGGAGTTCGTCCAGCAGAACTACCTGAAGTACAAGCGCATCCCCTACACCGAGCCTCCTGAGTACGAGTTCTTCTGGGGCTCCAGAGCCAGCCAGGAAATCACCAAGATGCAAATCATGCAGTTCCTGTCCAGGGTCTTTAAGAAAGACCCCCAGGCCTGGCCTTCCCGGTACAGAGAAGCTCTGGAGGAGGCCAGAGCCCTGAGGGAGGCTAGTGCCCCTGTCCCCTGCCCCCGCAGCAGTCTCTCCGAGGACTAGCAAGGTCTGGAGGCAGATTCACAGTTTCTGCCCCTCCTCAGAGCTGGGAAGGGTGGGTGGCTCATTAGCGCATTCAGAATTTACAGCTCAGTATTTCCTGTGTAACCTTTAAGTTTTCAGTACTATGCTTTGATATCTTTCCTGCAATATTGTATTCATTTGGATACTGTTGGATAGCGTTTAGAATTTATGCATGTTTGTTTATAAGTAAGTTCATTTGGTGCTTTCGCTTTTGTGTATTCTTGGATTATTATTCTTGTTTTGTACCAGAAATGTGCTAAACTTATGAAGTACATTGTACACTTTCTTATCTTATTCTTTGTATGGGACCGATGATGTGTGTTGGAGCAGACTGCCCCTGGAAGTTGGGATGAACTCAGGAAAGCTGGCCTGCCCAAGAGAAGAGTCGAGGCCCCTCCCTCTTGGTGACCTCGCTGGGCACAGAAAATATCTGTGCAGAGTGGACTGATTTGGACTGGGATGGTCTCCACGTGGGCAGTTGGCACACCTCACTACACATATACAATGCCACCATGAATAAACTTTCAACATTAAAGATTCTTGTGATACAATCATTCTTGGAAAAGTGTGCTTTATCTTGTTAACCAGGGAGTCTGGGTGGGGGTGTAGCTGGCAGGAGTGCTCCCTTGCACGCATGTTATAAATATTTCTCCTGACGGGGTGGAAACTTGTACTCATGAGTACTCCTCAAGTGTGAAGTGGATAGTTTCATGTAACCTGTGTTCATTTAAAATCTTTAGCAATAACAGAAAAGTCTAAAAGCAAAAATTGCCCAGCATTATGCAGAAGTAACTGGTACTATTTAGAAAAATTTCCTGCCCTTCAGCGTCTGACTCAATATTAGAAGGATCTAGGATTTGAATTCTAATAGAATTAATTTACAGCCCCTAATTTTCCCTGTGTACAATTTCCTTCCTGCCTGTGATCTTTAATTTTTAGATTCCATGTTGAGTTAATTTTCCTAACTCCCCACTGACCCTCAAATTGGCTCTCATTTCCCTCCCTATAGAAGCTAAAGATTTTATTTTTCCAATTAATTCTGACGGTCTTTTAGAAAAAATAATTGTACAAATTAGGAAATCTGAATCCAGAGAGGTTCACTGGCCTAACAAACTCATATTGCCCTTAAAGGTGAAGCCAGGATTTCAAACATAATCTTTCCCTGAGGGTTAGACATGAAAGAGAACTCCTCTGATGCCTTGTGTCCCAGAACCACAGGTGACACCAGGGAGAGGGAGCAGGAGTTGAGGTTGGGGGTTCCCCACTGGGACATTTGTGGGCCCACAGTCTTTTAGTTTCAGTGGGCCACTAGGTAACCCTTGAGAAGACGGAGTGGGACAAGGGTGGGGGTGAAGGACAGCGACTGGAGAAAAGCCATGAAGCTTTCAGTCCTGTAAAGGGGAAGGGAGAAAAGGGGAGACCTGAAGTCCTTTTAGCTCCAAAAGTGACAAAAGCTGGAGACTTTCCTGGACAAGGTATATAAGAGGGGAACATGTGGCATCACAGCCCAAAGAGACAAACTGGGGGCCCAGATTTGGGTGAGGAAAGTATAACCAGTGGGCTGGGCGCTGGAATTCCCAGCACTTAGTTGCATCATTTAGCAGGTGAGCACAGGCTCTGGAAATGCCATGAAGCTTCATGAGGGTAGGGGTGGGTGCTGGGGACATTCACGTAACAACCCAGGTAGGGCCCACATGGCCATGACAAGACCCGCTCCACAAAGTAAAAGTGACACAAGCTTCAAAAAATTTAAGATTGTTGAGAAATCCTACTCCCCTCCCCACACATCAAATGGAATCAAAACATATCTGCCCCTTTTAATTAAAACTAGGGTTCTGTCCAAGGAGTTCTGTTTCGGCAGTGGGCCCACCGTCGCCACCTTTGCCATGGCACAGTACCGGTCATTTTTCCTAATACCCGATTACTTTCTTTACTACCAGATTCACACACTTTGCAGCATCTCAAAGCCCTGTGCTTCTTATACCCAGAACATGCTAAGCCACAAGAGACACAGAAAGCAGTCCTCTGCAAAGGGGCCGTGCTCACTGACACAGACTCCAGCCACACTGGAGAGGATCAAGCCCCTGCTGCAGGGCAGAACTGCCAGAAACGAGGGGCTGCTGCCTGCCAGGCACACGGAGCAGGGCTCCTCCACACAGTGCCGCCTCAGATGTCAAGGAGGAGGCTTCACAGATGTAGAATGAATTTAATTTATGCCACCTGGTCCTGCTGAGATGACAGCTTGGGACGCGGGGAAGAAGCACTTAGTAGCTCTCCTGGATTTTCTTGCTGTGCACTAAATTAAATATTTGTCACATGGTTTACCTGTAAAGTGCTGAGACTGACCTCTCAGGAAGGGCTCAGGGGATTGGTTCCCGGTGTTCCTATCCAGGCTAGCAGTGTGGTGACACTTAGACAGATACGGCAGGGAAATGTTTTTCTAATTTCTTTAAATGTGTGACCTTTTGCCTGCTAAACAGTCATGTACACATTGTTCACTTTAATTAATTTCATTTTATTAAAGTCATGGAGAGCAGAAAAGGCCTTTGGAAATTTAATATAAATTGTGATGACACACAGCTTAAGTGGTCCCGGGAGGAAATAAATAATTTTAAGCAGCATTATAATTAAATCAGAGGGAGATATTTTAAATCCACTCATCCAGAGTTAAGCCTTCTCTCTTGTAAGAGACTACAGCCCCTTCCACCTTCCATTGTACCTGAGCATTTCAAGATCCCCAATTTCAAGCACAGCCATGGTCTAAATTTCTCAGACCTAAATACATGCTGCTTATTAATAAGTACATTCTGTCATTCCCTTCCTGAATTTGTAGATTATGAAGAATAAAAACTGTATCTAGCCTGTGTCATGTTCTTCTGACGCTTGACTTAAAGGCTCACAGATGGACTTCCTTAATAAAATGTTTGTGATTCGTTTTAAGAAAGATAAAATATTTAAAAAGTGTCATATGGAAAGCAAAACCAAATAAGCAATAGTCAACCAACATAAAGTTGAGAAAATACAGATATGTCAAAAATGGTGAAGGAAAAAACCTGCAGAAAAATAGCAAAACCAGAAAAACAGTCTCAAGTTTCAGTTCTTTGAATACTCCGCCAAGTGAGCCTGTGTGCGCATATTGTAGGAATGAAGAAGGCCTCCAAAGGTAAAAGCGCGGTTCCAAGTGGGAAAATGGAAGGCAACACCCAGCCTCGCTGCCAAGGCAAGATATTCATGTCCATTAGTTGATCCAAGACATAACAAAACAAAAGTCCAGTCCGAGTAAGAATGCACTGAGCTGGCATCCTTCTGCCCTGATTTGCTGCGGTGTAATCAATGACTGAACACTCTGTCGTGTGCTCATTCAGCACGCACACTGGGCTTCCAATGTTTTGCAGATGTCTTCCTGGGAGCCGGGGATGAAGGGCGAAGTGAGTGGACGTCGTCCTATGTTCACTGAGCATTCACTCCATTGAAAGAAGCGGGGGAATGAGAACCACACTTCAGCCCAGTGAGTGCTGCCCCAGGGGAAGTACGAGGAGAGGGGCAGAAGCAGGTGCACACGGCTCGGACTTTCCAAGATAAATGTCACGTAAATTGACATCCACAGGCTAAGAAGCAATTAACAACCAGAAAGCAGAGCAGGGCAGGATCAAATGCCAAGAGGTTTCTTTTTTCTTTTCCTTCTCCTTTTCTTTCTTTTTTTGTTTTCTTTTTCTTTTTTTTCTTTTTCTTTTTTTTTTTTTTTTGGTACTGGGGATCTAACTCAGGACCTTCCAGGCAGGTGCTTATGTGGCTGAGCTATTTCCCCAGCCCTCAAGAGGTTTCTTTGCATCTAAGGAATTATTATTTGTTTCATATTCTAAAAGTTTAGAGCCCTTAAGTATATTACTTATTTCTCATGTCTAAGTAGTATCTTGTTCTCACCCACTTAATACACAAATATCTTACTGCCTTTATTGTATAAAACTTATTTACATATTTATTTAATATGAATTGTTGAGCCTCGGCCATGTGACCAACTTGTTCTAGGGACTTGTAGACATTTGCAAAATATTAAAGATGGTCTCAACGAGTGTGCAGTGGTCCTCTTATACACTACCCACTCTGTCAGCAGTTACCTTGGTTACCAGCGCAAGCGTTGGGTTACTAAAGTGCTTCCGTTTAAGTAACCCTTATTTCACTTAATGACTGACACAAAGTCATTAGAGGATTGTGCTGGCAAATCTATTCAAGAATATTTGGTTGTATTTTATTGTTCTGGGCTAAGTTGAAAGATAGACAATGTAATAAGGGACATGAGAATAGGTCCTGACCCTGAAGGTGCAGGCTTGAGCAGAGGTGAAGGGTCATTGTAATTTAAGCTAAGGAAAAGGGAGAATAGAAAAGGTCTTGGGTAAAAGCAACCAACAGCTTGTATTTGGGGGCTCTGTGGAGTATCATAACAGAGATGAGGCAGTCAGTAAAGATATTTGGTTCAAGGAACAGATATGGTAATGGAACATGTATTTGTCTAGAGAGAAAGTGTGAAGAGTAAAGAGAGCTAAATTCATGATTCTACCCGGAAAACCGAGACATTTTCATATCAAGTTGCAAAGAAAGATTATTAAGTGACTACAAGGAATAACTGGATGATAGCTCAGTAAGGCAGGGTGAGTTGGGTCATGGAAATCAAAATAGCATTTTGAGCCAGAGGACGGGATGAAAAGTGCCAAATGCTGTTGAGCTGTCATAAGAACTTAGGAAAGACAATTGGTGAAGGGTCGGGGTACGTTGTGTATTAGCATCAGTGCAGGTGAGAGATGGTGGCAGCCTTAACTAAGAAATAAATGTTAAAGATGGAGAGCAATGGAGTCAATTTAGAAGTATTTGGCTATTAAATTTGCAAACGTTGATTTATTACACACTATGAATAAAGAGAGAGGAGTCAAAGTTTATGGCCAGGTTTCTACCACACACTAATTCTTGAGCAGTGTCATTTACTAGTTTGGGGAATGAACAGATTTATGTTGGAGGATGATGAATTCAGCTCATTTATTTTTAATTTTAAAGAGAACAGAAAATAAAAAAGCATTTAAAATGAAATGGAATTTAAAAGATGATAGGAAATCAGCAATGGTTTTTATATGGATGACATATTGTTATCTTCAAAGTAGTTATTCAAATTATCAGATATAGGCATGTAAAATTGATGAAAAATTTAAGCATTAATTTTTCCTTTCAATAAACCAATAAAAATTAGTAGTACAATTGTCTTAGCTATCTGTCATCTATCTATCTATCTACGTACGTACCTATCTATCGTTCCCTTTTTTCTTTTCTTCTTTCCTTCATCCCATTGTTTTCTTTTGAGCAGTTTCTTTTCCTTTCACAGTACCTATTGTACCCTTCAGATTTTATTTATTCTTTCAGTGTCTTCCACTAGGGAGACAATATGATGTTTACACATGTGGGTCTGATTTCACTTATGAATGTGGTCTCTGGTTGAATCCGCTTACCTTTAGACATATTGAGTCTAATAGAAATGTGAGAACAGTGACTAGGGATGTGCATTTGACTGGGGAAAAATTTGCAAGAGAAGAAATGAAGATATAGAGTGTAATTCTATAAATTATTTCAGGAAAAGAGTTCTATGAATTATTTACTCAGAGATTAGAATTCTGTGATTTCTTAAGGAGAATACAGGGATATGGAAAGGTAATTTGTGCTTCCTTCTGAGCCATTTTGGATGAGGTGAGCTTCAGCTTACTTTCAAATACTAATTCCAGCTGGGCATTTATTTATGTTAATTTTTGTATCTAAATGTATATGCATTTGGAGCTTTAGACAGTAAGGAGTATCAAGAAGAATTAATGGGACAGAGAAAGAGAGAGACAGATACAGAGACAGAAAGAGTAAACACTATCAAGTATCAATAGAGAATAATGATTAGGAAAAATGTTATCTTTGGAGAATGTAGCTTGGGAGATAGCAAGTGAAGGAAGACATGATCAGTTGTGTTATCTCTGGCTAAGACCTGAATAATAAGTACCTGAAGAATATCTACTGACTGAGATTACCAATAGATGCCATTGCACTCTCTAAAGAGAAACTTTAGCAGGATCATAATCAAGATAAAACAGGGGCCAGGGAGATGGCTCAGTAGAATAAGAGCTTGCCTGGCAAGCGCAAGGCCCTGAGTTCAATCCCCAGTTCTGCCAGAGAGAGAGAGAGAGAGAGAGAGAGAGAGAGAGAGAGAACAGCCATCAGTGAGTGGAGAACAGGACAACATGTGAGCATGAATGACTTGAGTACATTCAACTGTAGAGGACAGAGTGAGACTGAGGAAGTAGTGGGGATGCAAACAATGGAACTCGAATTCCCAGCCTTCAACACAGGTAGGAATGGATCTGCCACATGAATGAGACAGGAGAAGCGAACTGGTAGATATAGGTTTCTGCATATCTCTGACACAAAGTTGATGCTCTTCTATTTTCTCAGAAAAGTGGTAGAGAAAGAGACAAAGATGGTCCCAAAAGTGTGTCAGAGAATGGAGAAAACTGAGGTCTTCTTGCATGTACCTTATGGCAAATTCCAGCAGATAATACAATATCTAATTCACAAATGTGTAAAACATACACCCTGACACACTTATATATCCCAAGAATGCAAGGCTTTTCCAATATCAAGAAACCAATAGTCATACTTCATCCTATTAGCAATCTCAAGAAGAAAAACCACACTCTCGTATCAATTCATGGAAAAGAGGCATTTCATTTGACTAAATTTAATTTCCCATCTTAATGAAAATTCATAGCAAACAGGTATGGAAAAGAACATCACCAGAGCTAATGCTTCCTTTGTAACTTTCTTGTTTCATAAGTAGATGAGAGAATGCAGTATTTGAGCTTCTATTACTGTTTTATTTTATTTGACACGATGTCTTTCAGATTTATCACATTGCTGCAAATTATACAATTTCATTCTTTTTGTGTCTCAAGGAGATTTCATTGTGTACATACAACACATTTTCTTTATCCATTTTTGGTGGACACTTCAGTTGATTCTACATGTGAATATTGCTGCAATAAAGGAAAGAGTATGGATATCTCTTTGATACACACATTTCATTTCCTTTGGATATATATTCATTAGTGGGACTTCTGGAACATAGTTCCTGACAAATAGTAATGATAAATGTTTGAGGCAATTGAAATGACAGTTATCTTGATTTTATGTTATACATTATATGCATATATCCCACTGTCATAGATATCTCATAAATATGTACAGATATATGTTAATTATAAATAAAAAGGACACATCACCCTAGTAAAAAGCATCCCCCAAACCCTTACAATTAACATTAACTAATGTTTAATGGAAGGAAGAATGCTGGAAGGTCTAATACTGGAGACAAAAATATAGTTTCAATTCTTAGTATTTGTTTTTCATCTTGGTGGTAAAAGTTCTAGTTATTTTAATAAAATGGATAAACAAAGTGAAGTATTAAACAAGAGAGAGGACATAAAGCTATCCCTATCTGCAGATTATATGACTGTCTATTTATAAATTCTCAAATAATCTATAAAATCATAAATACTTGAGCTTGACAAGGAGACAGAATGCAAATATAGCAATCAAAATTTACTGTATTTCTACTTACTAAGAATAACAACTGGAAACTAAAATGTAAAATTCAATAGCATTTATAATAGCTGGAAAATACATGGGTATATATCTATTAAATGTGTATTGTATCTGTGTATTAATCCATTTTAAAGCACTGATGATAAACAAGATCTACATAATGGAGAGAATGATAATGTTCAAAAATCAGAAAATGAACCACAGTGAACAGATCAATTTGATCAGTTAAGATGGATGCAGTTCAATTCAAAGTCCCAACAGTTTGCCTGGATTGTCCTGATTTTAGTTGTGATAATCGTAGCCAGCTACAAGCCTCTCTGTGGGATGCAAAAATTCCTATTTTTGATTAAGAATAATGCAAATCAGGACAAAAATCTAGAAAACCTACATCATTGTCCCAAAGAGGGGTTGGGTGCTTTCTGTGTCCCAGTACATGGAGTCAGCACGTGGTAGGTGCTCTCCGCTGTCACTGACCACAGATGTTGGTAACCACGGTTTGCAGCCCACAGTAATAGATCATCTGGTGTTGCATCGCCTGGCTCGCATGGCTTCCGAATGCAAGTGAAGTATGTTCTAATTGTTAGCATTTGCCCTATTTTGAGTCTTCCCATAGATTAACTGTTCTGTGCTGTATCAGTTTATTAGTCCCAGTTTGATTTTTAACTTAATGTCTAGCATAAGATTGTTTTCTAAGGATTCAGATACTGAAAACAAAAACTATTACAATACCAAATGAAAGCATGGCCCACAAGGCTAAGTGATTGTTTTATCTTAATGGCAGATGGTCACATACAACTGCATTAAAAAGATAAATAAGCAGGATAGAACATATTATACCACATACAGAAAACAGAAAACAATTTGTGGCTGGGCCTGCTGGAGGTGATGCAGTCTCTTTCCCTTTCCTAGGACTGCTGTAGCCATGTATCACAGCCCAGGTGGCTTGAACTACAAAAATTTATCTTCCAGTTTTTGAGAGCAAATTCTGCTATTCAGTGTTCAGCAGACATGGTTCCTTTTGCGAGTCATGACGAAGGCTCTGTTCCAGGTCTCGCTTTGGCGCCTTGGATTCTCCCCATTTCTTTACGTGGTCTCCTTGCTATATGGAGACCAAACATCCCAGGAATGAAATAGGCAATTCCAGCTGACCCTTAGAATCTGGGAGGGTTTGTTCTAGGACACTGTGGATACTGTAACCCATGGATGTTCAGATTCTTTATTGAAAAAACTGGTGATGTTTTCGTGTATAACCCACACACTTGCCACATGTGTTTTAAGATCTAGGTGACTTATAGGACCTAGTGTAATGCAACTGTTATGTAAGTAGTTGCTATACCGTATTTTTCAGGTATAATAAGAAAAAGTCAGTTCATATTCAGTACAGATGCAATGTTTTCCTGCATATTTTGAAAATCTTTTATGTATTTATTTATTTGGTACAGGGTCTTACTAAACAGGGTCTTGGATTCCGAGTGGTCCTCCTGTCTCAACCTCCCCAGCACTGGCACCACCATGCTTGATTTCTGTGGCTGGCATGGCATGCAGTACTGGGGACTGAACTCTGGTCCTTGCACTTGCCAGACAGGTGCTTAGACCATGGAGCTATCTCCCCAGCCCTTTCCTAAATATCTTTTTATTTTATTTTTTATGTATTTGGTACAGAGTCTGACTATGCATCTTGGTCTTGTAGTGATCTTTCTGTTTTCAGCCTCCCAAGTGCTGGGATTACAGGTGTACACCACCATGCCCAGTCTTGGTGGCTGGCTCAGCACACCCAGGGGCAGAGCTGGCGTGGCCTGTGTTGGCAGGATTGAACCCCAGTCCCTGTGCTTGCCTAAGCAGATGCTTAGTCAGCTGAGCTATCTCACTGGCCTCTTCATGAATGTTTTTGACCTATGATTGATCAACTCCATGAATGCAGACATCATGGAGACCAAGTGTTCAGTATTTCTATGGGAATTAAATGTGTTTAGTCACTATGGCACCTTAAAAATCACTAGTAGTTATAAAGTGCAGCCTCTGAATTAGCTTAGGTGTACCACCAAAAAACAAACATTATCTTATTTTCTTGATCACCCTTTAAAATTAAGTCAAGTTATGTTCTCTGACTTACAAGTTGCAATTAAGCATCCTCTGGGTAAACACTATGTGCCATTTTGATAACAGATGTGTTATGATTCAGTTGGGTCTTTTAATCAATCAAGCTGTGTATAAAATATCAAGTGATGCATCAAATCGTGAAGACAAAATGTGCACCTCATGTCTTAGTCATTTTAATTTTAAAATTGAACTTCTAATTATTTTCTTGCTTTTTTATCAAAATTTTAATTAAACCACAGAACACATAAAACAAAAGATTGTTTATATCTTATTCAAATCCTCCCTAGACTTTGCTCATCCATATGCATATTGGGACAACAGGGCCAGCGCAAATTTGGCAAATTCCATTCAGCCTATGAGCTTTTGATCAAAGGAAATGAGAAGCTATCACCTGCTAATGTTTTATAGAACACTGCTAAAAAGGAATATTTATGCTTCCTTCTTGTTTTGAAGCTTTCATAATTAACATTGATGATAACTTTTCAATTTTCTAAAAGACACAGAGGAAACCAAACGATAATCTTGGCTTTGTACAGGTAGAAGTAAGATCCTTAAACACACTTGCAAACCAAGTCTTCATACCCATGAGAAGATAGCAGCATTGTGGTGGGCTGGAAGGTAATGTCTGTAAAATTCGAGAAAAGGAGAATATCTTTTCCTAATTTAGAAACACATTGAGTTTAAAAATAAATTTTAAAAAGTAATAAAAGAAAAATTTATATGTTTTTCTCCAAAAACTGTTGGTCATTGGTGTGGATTTATGAGTACTTGAGTTACCTCATGATTGCAGGAAAAACTGATAGTGTAAAAACAAAATGGCAAGTCCTCACACAGCAGGGAAATAAATGTTTCAAAACTCAGTAAAGGACAAACAAATCAAACTGGAATCTCTCTTTTTTGTTAGAAAGTGTAATTTATTTGGAATCCATATTGATTTTTCTTTTTTGTTTATTTTGAGCTAGGCCTTGCTGTGTAGTTTGGGCTAGCCTGGAGCTCACAGTGATTCTCCTACCTCAGTCTCCAGAGTGATGGCATGACTCTATCACACCTAGCTCCCAAACTGGGTTTCACAAGCTCAATTTATTTCTTCACTTTCATACTATTTTCTGTGATTAAAAAGGGACAACTTGGGAGGCCACTCAATGTGCTTGCTCACTTCAGGAGTCCATAGCTGATAATGATGAGTGTTTAGAGGCAGAAGACCTCACTGACAGCTAGTCCGTCAAACCAATCCTACAGGTGGGAGCACATGGAAACTTTGAAAGTTAGAAACTTATGTTTCTAAAACTCTGATGTTGCTGCTATGTGAAATCCAAAATAGTCCACATCCAAACTTTCGTTGTGAGCATGTTTAGCTTGACATCTGTACATCGGATTAACACTTGGAATGCATGAAGAATGCTCTTGATGAGAACAGAGATTGAGATCAAAGTGGATTTTGTTTTTGACTAGCATACTCAATTTCATCATTACATAAAAGAAACAGAATACAAGGAAAGCTGCACGCACAGTCCACAAATATGGTTCAGAAAGGAATCAACGGAGAAAAAAAATGCCCCACTGCATCATGGAATATAGATCATTGTCATTGGTATCTTTGAGTTAAATACCACAGCATTGCATTCTATAATCCTAATCTTAGCTCTACTTTTAAAAGTCAACACGTTTTTAAAGAAACAAACAAAATATGCCTATGATAATTACATACACTTGGTTAAATTGCTTAAAAATGAAATATAAATTGTTTTATGTTTTCACATATCAAATTAACTTTTTAATAATCCTTACTATTAATTATCACTGCTTACCTCTGTTACCCTGCCCTAAGTTGTTGTATCTAAAAATATAATCATGTAACATAAGACAAATTATATAGAACAATATGAGTTCAAGGAAAACTGCAATTACCACATTATATGAAAATAATTCTATGTGTAAAGCTACTCACTGCATATGACATTATTTTGATTTATTTCATCTTTTTTGATTGGGTCTTGGGTTAGCTCCCTAAAGAGTTGGCCACCTTACATGTAGACAGAACAACTCTAAAATTTATACTGAAAACCAAAAGGGTGAAAATAGCTTTTAAAATGTGTAAAAGGTGAATAAAGTTGGAAGAAGTGCTCTATGCAATTTTAAGACTTACAACACACTGCACATCCCAAACAGCACGGCGTTTGGCAGATAGACACACAGATTACTGGAGAAGCGTACAGAACTCATATGTGCATAAGTATGGCCATCTGATTCCACACAAATATTCAAAAACAATTTAATGAAACTATTTGGAGCCATTATACATCAGCATGCAAAATTGTACCAACTCACTGACTTCCAAATCTTCAGTAGAAACCCTACATCTTTTACATAAATTAATCCTAACTGGATAGTTCTAAACATAAAGGGAAATCTCTTCACAATCTAGTATTAGATAAAGAGTAGTTACTAGGACACCAGAGCATGATCCACAAAGGAAGAACTACAAAAATCACACCTCAAGAAGATTAAAATGTATTATTCTTTGAAAGACACTGTGAGAACAATAAAAATGCAAGCCATAGTTTAATAAAGTATTTGCAAGTGTTGTGTTAAAAAGGCTTATATCTAGAATACAAAAAGTGGTTTTCTAAGCTCAACATTAAGAAAATAAATGATTCAATTTGAAAATAGACAAACACTGGAACACTCTTAAACAAGTATTATATATGAGTGGCAAACATATAGTACAGCACCAGTACGCATGAGGAAAATGTAAATCCGTATTGCAATGGATAGTGACATGCACACATTAATGTGCCTTAGAAATACTATCATTATCCAAAAGAGGATCAGGAGAAATTGGAACTGCCGCATATTGCAGGTGGAAGTACCACTTCTTATGGCCAGTCTGAAAACAGGTTCTTCATTCCTTCTGAACATGAACTGACCCTATGATCTTGTGGGTTTCAAAGGTGACTCATCCTGTGGTCACACCTGTCTTGGGTGTTTAAGTAATGAAGGCACATTTTCCTACAACACTGTGTGGCATGCTAGTATTTATAGCACTATTATTTAACAGCAGCCCACAGCTGGAACATCCCACATTCTCAACAGATCAGAGGATAAGTTAACCCTGGTATCTTCATGCAATGAACTATTACTCTCTAATAAAAAAAGACAACTAAGTATTTGTACAAGGAGACTCTTGGGTGAGTGGTGAGTACAAAAAACTGCAAAAAAAAAAAGTCACATTCTGTACAATGTCACTTTTACAGCACTCTAGGAATGATTAAAATAGGGCAATGGGTAAGAGGTGAGAGGATCCCAGGGTTGGTGAGACGTGACAGGGAGGGGATGTAAAAGGTGGCAGCACAGTTGTGTTTCCTGATTCTACTGATGGTTACATTGTCTAACACATACAATTCTGTAGCTCTATATACTCCTTTAAAAATGAGTACATTTCAAAACGAATAAGTCTGAGTATGGACAGTATGTAATTTCCTTGTTTTGATTATATTGCACTTTCATCATTTTGAATACTTGGTGTGCCTGACAGTGTAAACAGTCTAAAGCCCAGCACTTTACAGAAAGCAGATTGGAAGGCTAAAGGGAGAAAAAACAACTCTTCTATACATCTACAAAATTCTCAAAGTCCACACATTATAATACTATCTGTGATGATGTGGACATTAATGACTAATGCCTAGCAGTCAGTTACAATATAAGAATAATGATAGGTCTCATTATTACCATTATTTTGCAAGTGAGGAAAATGAGCTATGTAGCTATTGCCTTCTATAGTTTGATCAGAGTTTGTTTAATGACTTCACTGTGTTTTGTTGTTGTTGTTGTTGTTGTTGCTGTTGTTGTTGTTGCCAGTGTTTGTCCGGTCCAAGAAGCTATATACAATTTTTAAAATATATAAAGTAAAATTCTAAATAGTAAAGATAACATCGTCTTAGACAGAAACAGCCACCCTCTATATTTTTGGAGGGAGTAATCAGGAATCGAACTCAGAACCTAGAGCTTGCCAGGCAGGCACTTACCTTCTTCATTTCAATGTGTCCTGTCTTATGAATGTATTCTTCCATTCACTGATTCATTACTAAAAGAATATTGACCGAACACGTATGACATGGCAACCCTTGTTCCTGTTAGGTGGGCTATAGCACTACTGAAGCTACACAGTACTCTCCTTAAAGATCACACAGTCTAGATATTTGTTTCTCAATAAAATTATTTTTTAAAAAAACCTAAGGTGAATAAAACACTGTTTTACTGAAAAAAAAAGAAGTGTAAGAAAATGGCAGGTGACAAGTCTCTCTAGGAAACGAGGGATTCAAGTTAACAGGACGTTGTCAGGAAAAGGCTATCCAAGGAGATGACCATTGGGCAAGGGCCTGAAAGAAGAGGCGCGGGCCATGGGACTTCTTGGTGAGTGGGAAGAGCATTTGGGAGAGCGGCCAGGGCTTCTGCAATGGCCCTGGTGCTGGGACGGCAGCTAAGGCATCAGCAAGCCCTGATGGACTGAGGTGGGTGAGGTGGCTGCAGCCGCCTGCAGAACTGTTCAGTCTGGACCCAGAGCGCAGCTCCTGTGGCTTGTTCAGAAAGTTGTTTCACATACCCACCACCTGAATTTCTCATTTCTCTTTCTTTCTTTCTTTCTTTCTTTCTTTCTTTCTTTCTTTCTTTCCATTTTTTTTTTTCAAAACTGGGGATTGAACTCAGGCCCTTGCACTTGCCAGACAAGTGCTTATTCTACTGAGCTATCTCCCTGGCCTCTCATTTCTTTTGATATCTTTTTAAAATTCAAAAGGTGATATTCTTTTATCCAAGTGGAACCCAATGTACACCAGACATTGTTCTGCCCACACTCTACCCTGCCACCACTCCCTTGCATCAGAAAGACGTCCTTGAGGGCCTCTGGAGACGCATTCTCTCAACACCCTTTGAGGCTTCGTCCAAGCCTGCTCTCAATGGAGCTCAGAAAGCCAAGAAGAATCCTACCCTTTTCTCAACAGTTCTTATAGAACACATGGAACCTCAGCACCCAGACCTTCCCCAGAGGTGCAGGGAGAAAGGAAGCCCTCTCAAATCTATGCATAAAGGATATGGCTGACCTCCCCTTCCACCTTGACTGACCCCATTTTTCCCTTCCCATTATGTACGTGCTTCTTAGGGAACCTTGGCATAGGTATTTAACTTCCAAGATAGAATCATGATGAAATCAAAGGCTTTGTAGATAAGAAGACACAAAAGACTTTCCAACCCGTAACCAGCACCCACATTGTGCTCAGCAATGTAACAGAGGGTGGACAGTGAAAAACAAGACTTGGAAGCCAGGGATATTTCACAGATGCCTGAGAAATAGAGGACAGATCGCCAAGGTCAGTGTGGCGAAGAGGAACCCAAGCAAGTGGTGTCAGTATTCACTCTACACCAGTCTTCCCTGTGATTCTTCTCAACCACCCACTTCTTTGCATGAACAATATACATGACCCAGTGGTTTCAATAATTCCTTTCTCTTCTGTTCACTGGAGTTCACAACCTTTGCACAGATGTGTGCTACTAACTCAGAAACTACCTACCTGAGCCTGGCCAACTCACTCCCCTTTTCCTAAGGATGATGTACTACACCCTGGCCTCGCTGGGTCCTCCCCTTGCTGTACACCATGAGGAAGTCTAGATGACTTCCAACGTCTCTTTTTTTGTTTTATTTTTAAAATTAGAGTATATTTGTAATACAGAATGCTTACACTCCATGTGTGGAGTTGGTACATGCGCTCATTTTAAATCTTTGTTCATCTTTCTCTCCTCCTTCCAACGTTTCTTGGTCCCTTTCCCATTTGCAAAAGACTTGTTTCCTACTTCCTGCTGTCCACATTTTTTTTTAGTCTTTATGTAGACTTTGGGATTTTTTACATAAGAGGAACGATGTGATATGCAAACTTGTGTGTCTGGGATATTTCACTTAACATATGACCTCTAGCGGCATCCATTTTTCCTACAGATGGGTCAAGGTTATTCTTTATGGCAGAATAGTACTCCTTCCTTGTGTTTCAGTAACAAAGAAATTCTTTCAGAGAATTGCCCTTGTATTATACAAAGTTATTTCTAGATCCAGCCTCTCTGCAGCTTTACTTATTAGTAAGTATAAAATTACTCTTTCTCATCAGACTGTGTCTCCTAAAGACGTAAAGAGTCCTTCAGCTCACCCTGACACAAGTCCAGTCATTCCTGCTCTGCCTGGTAGACCCCAGTTCTGAGTGCCCTTCTCCTGCACACTGACAGTAATGCCGGTGCACGTGGCCACCCGTGCCTTACTCCGTGCTGGTCCCACTGTATTCCCCAACTCCAAATGCAGAGGCACAGCTCCTTTTCTGATTATGAGTCTGGTAAATGTATTGAAAAAGGAATTTTTTCTTAACATAAGCACAAATGCCCTAAGGAAGTTTAGTCGGGACACTGGTATCTTTAGCACTGGAATACAGTATTTTGAAGTAGAACGTACACTTGGAGTAATTTTTAGCACAAATAAGACAACTTTAAAGGAATTTCAAGGCCAAGCAAGGCCATTATAGTGGCATCTCCAACTTTATTACACCATGATGAATCTCCTATGACTTCGGGGAATTGTTTTGCTGAGAGTTTGGAAAGGGCTTCCACTTTCAGCTCACAAGCGGAAAGTTCCACCCACACATGAGAATGATGTAAAGAAGTTGTAGTGCACACCAGAAAGCTAAAGACACAAGGAATCTTAAGCAAATTAAACCTGAAAGAAGGCCTACACTTCTAGCAACAGAGGCCTGCTGCTGCCTTGGCCTCTGCGAGCAACGCAGAAGTCAGAACACACGCCCCTACGGATTTCTGTAGTGAAAAATCAGCCAAAGACCAACTAACTTCCATTGACCTCACATTCCCTCCCTTGATGGGTTAGACTTCTGTGGTGTTTGAAGGAAGCCTCAATCCAACTGCCCAGTCTCCTCTTCAGGAATTTCTCTTATGGCCTGGGAGTATCACCAAGAACTTAAAGTAGGGCACAGGGAATGAAAATTCAGAATTTTTCCTGGAGAGCTGGAGCACGAGAGTGGCTCAGAAAAGACCTGCATGCAAAGGACCTGCTGCAGGGCTCTGTACAGGGGCAGAGAACAGACAGCAATCCTCCGCGAAGTGCATGAGAACTCTTCTGGCTATGCTCATGGCTAGCAAAGACAGCAGGCCGAGAAGTGACAGGGGAGCAATCTCCTGAGGCTGGAACACCCAGGAAGGGAGCTGAGGAGTGAAGAAAACTCACAGTTGAACCATAAAAATTTGGCAAGCTGATTTAAAGGCAGAGAGAAAGAAAGGGAGAGAAGAGAGGGCAGACAGGAAGAGAAAGAAAAGCTTTGTACATTCGCAAAACAAACAGCTGGGCCTGATGCATAGATATTTAAAGTCTCACCGTTCTTAGGCTTGGAGCTCTGCTTAGAGGAAGGTCTTTCTCTGACCTTCAAAATATGGTAAGCCATCCCTGTGAAGCTGAATCGAAGTATAGTTGCAAGAAATCCCAGACCTAACTCGGCCTTATATTAGATCAAATCCCAAATTTTAATGATTGGGGAGAAGGACAATTATGCCTTTTTCTGGGAAGAAATATGATTGATGTTAGTCTCTGGCATTCACATATATTTTTACTATAAAGAATTAAGAAACATGGGCAGCAGCAGATGAATGTGACCCTTAGACAAAGAAAATCATTACAAGGATACCTAGGTTTAATCTAGAAGTCTGAATTGACAAAAAGTTTTTCAAATTAATTCTAATCAATATATGGAAATATATCATGACAAAGAAGAAAAAATTGAAATAATAAGGGATTACCTAGCAGAGAACAATAAAAAGGACAAATAGAAATGGTATAATAGGAAAAACTAAAATGCCAGAATGAATAATTCGTTCAGTGAGCTTAAGAGCAAACTGAACATGAGAGCAGGACAAATGATCAATGAGCGTGAAGGCTTCTAATGAAAAGTACAGAACATAAAACACACAAACACAGCAGAAAGAAGGCAATGAAGTGCACGCAAGACCAAACAGACAGTATGACAGTGCATGCATCTGCAGGCAGAGACAAAGCAATGCAGGAGAGAAAAACGTAGAAGAGTTATTTGAAGAGAGAATAGCTAACTTTTTGGTAAGATGTTTAACCTACATATCCATTAGCTCAGTGCATCCCAGTCAAGATAAATGGAATGTTTGTATCATAAAACAGCTGAAAACCAAAGGTAAAAGTTATGCAATTAGTGAGTACAAGATATGATGTACAGGAGAACAATATGAAAACTACAAAAACACCTGTGTTAAAAGTTAATCTGTGAAAACAAATACATAAAAGTACCAAAATTGTACATATTAATGGAGTACCACATGCTATTCCCATTTGTGCATATATTGGGCAATTAGATTAAATATGTATGTCTCCTGCAACACTTATTAATTCTCATTCATGAAATCGTTGAAAATCCGTTTGTCTCGCTTTTTGAGTAGACAATCACTTTCTGCAGCAAATCTCTTTAATTCCAGTCTAACTATGCCATATTTTCATTGATCAACTCTTCTCATCTTTCTTTTATGCCCCCTCCCTTTCCTTGTTAACTACCACTCTATGTCAACTTCTGTATAATTAACCTCTTTCTCTTCCAGGTACGACTGAATCATGTGATACTTCTAGTCTTTTAATCCACAGCACTGGGACAATAAAAATGTATGCACCAAAGAATAGAACTACATCCTTGAATCTGATTGGTTACTTAAAAAAATCAACTCAAAATAAAGAATTCAATGTAAGATACAAAATAACTACTAGAAAAAAACAGGAAATGTTTCAGGACACTGGAATGAAAAAGTATTTATTTTGGACAAAACCCTCAAAATGCAGGAAATAAAAGTGAACATTGACAAATGAGGTAAAATCAAGTAGAAAAGCTGCACACCAAAGGAAACAATCTTCAGGGTGAGGAGCCCACATGTACAGTGTAAGAGAAGAAAACATTTGCATACTATTTCCTGAAGGCCTACACTATGAGAAATGCTCAGGACACTGCATCAGGCTGCAGGGATCTGGTGCTCTACCGGACTCAGGAGATGTGGAAAGGCATAAGTGCATAAGAAAAGATCTGGATGTGTATGTATACACCTGAGAGTTTAATAAAAATGCATATGCTCATGTATTACCTAACAATGGGATATATTCTGAGAAATACATCATAAGCAGTGCTGTCACTTTGCAAACGCCAGGGAGTTCAACTGCACCCATTACAAAGGCCACTCTGCTACTGGGCAGTAGGATTTTATGGGACCAGATGCACATACGTGGCCCACTTACTGCAACATCATTATGCAGCACATGATAGTGATTAAGAGTACTTTGCAATTGTTTAATACACATCATGCACCTGTGTAAAGACATGAGCATGCTTAACCCTATTTCCTCCTTAAAAAAAGTTAAGGGAAGAGAGTTCTTTTCTGTGTACAAACTCATTTGAATCCAAAAAATTATTCAAGATGTTTGTACAGTGAAGAAGAGTAATTCCTGGTGTCTTGCTGTGTAGAGTAATCATGGTCAACAATACTCACCTTATAACATACACTGCAAAGTACATACTGTACTTACGGTGTCTCCCCACGTGAACACGAACTCCTGGGGGCAGAGGCTTTTCCTCCACCTGTACTGCTTCAGCTCCAGAACCAAGAAGACCACCAAAATATACTAAGTGCTCAGTCAAATGTGCTGAATTAGCTTTTAAATACATGTTTAAAACAACCTAATATATGCACTTTGACATAGATTATTATATTAAGGTCATATTAAACTATATGTGCCCATAAAAGAATATTCTTAAAATATACTCATAAAATACATATGTAGTTATGCATTGCTTATTGAAGCATATGCTCTGAGACATGCACTGCCAGCTTCATCATCATGGGAATATCATTCATTGTCCTTATTCAAACTAAGCCACCTATGATGTCATTAGGACATATGCACTTAAGGCACTACTGTCACATATGGGATCTTTTGGCTGAAACATCGTGATGCAGAATAGCTGTGTGAATAATGCAGGCGGTCCTCACTCTGCACAGTACTTAAATGTATGCCTGTTAGAACAGCATCTCCTCGTATGACATCAGCTAACACACGTGTGTGAAAAGCAAACACACTTTGCTATGTTAATGACTATCAGTCACTATGAGTTTTCAAGGCAAAGGCTCGCCTCATCTACCTAACTTTTAGAGAAAACAATTAGCTACTTGAGGAAATACAGTTGACTTCATTACTTTTCTCCCATTACTGGACAAAATACCCAAAACACTCAAAATTAAAGAGGGAAAGGTTTATGTAGCTCACAGCTTGTACAGGTTTAAGTTCATACTTGGCTGGCTTTGAGGCAGTGTGGCAGATAGCAGAAAGCAGCAGTCTGTGGCAGTAGGAAAAGGCAAAACAGCAAGAGCAAAAAGGGAGGAGCAGAGGAAGTAACATGAGCAGAGGCAGAGGCAAGCCTCTCTCCGTTCCTCATATTGCCTTCAGACTATCTGCCCCAGGCCGAGTGTAGCACTCACATCTGTCATCCCAGCAGCACTCACACCCGAAATCTCAACATTGGATCCCGAATAAATCACAAACTCAAGAAGTCCACCCCTTGACTACATGAGGCTTGGGGGGACAACCAGATGCAAACCATAACAACAGCCATATGTTTTCTGAAGATTTTTCACAGAAACTATATACAGAAATGTGAAATAAATAATAATGTGAATGTAACAGGTACACGGAGCTTAAGCTGCATGGTACTTTGCACACTTATTTAGGAACTAAATAATATTTTTACAGAGTGTATCATTAAAAGTACATATTATAGCGCTTGCCTGGCAAGTGTAAGGGCCTGAGTTCAATCCCTGGTTCCACCCCCCCCAAAATGATACATATTATGATTTGTAGAACAACCATTAAAAAAAGAAGGTATCAGTAAAAAT
>NDGN011304451.1:0-16737 GCA_002564285.1 Tympanoctomys barrerae
AAAAAGAAAGAAAGAAAGAAAGAAAGAAAGAAAGAAAGAAAGCAGGGCCAAGCTGCAGTGCCACCCTGACACTTCGCAGCTGAGCTCACTGAGCAAGCAATTTTTCTGAGTCTCACTGTCCTCATCTTTGGGGACAGGAGTAGTGCTAGATGGTGTCCTAGCACGGTGGCCAGGACCCACTGGTGCCAGGCAAGCTGACCCGGGTCCAAATTGAGCTGAGCCAGTTCTTATTTTGGGGCTTATCCAAGGCCTGTCTTTCCTCCTGCCTCAGCCTCCCGAGTGCCACGATCACAGGTGTGTGCCACCACCTGTCCCCTTTCTGAAGCTCTGATGCTTCACGTGACAGCAGACATTTCACAAGGTGGCTGGGAGGGTGCAGAGTATTTCTTTAACCGGACTTGGTGGTGTGCACCTGTAATCCCAGCACTCTGGGAGGCTGAGGGAGGAGGATTGAAAATTAAGGGTCCTGACTGGCTAATTTAGGGATTAGCAAGTGTCTCAATAAAAAAGAGCTGGGGATGTAGTTCAGTATGAAGGTTCTGGGTTCGACCCAGACAAAACAAACAGCGGGCAATGGTATGCGCATGCTTGGGGTGTCATTCCGCGCCTTCCCCTGGGCTTTGCTGAGGCCCAGGGCAGTGGATGGGGCAGAAGAATGAGAGGCTGTAAGGGCCCACAGAGGGCGCCCAGCCTCCACAGCCTCGATCCAAAGCCATATCCACTGCCACATGTGCACCCAGGGCCCCAGCGAGGCTGCTCTGGTGGAGCCTTGGACCTCCTCACAGTGCCTGGCTGTGTCCTCGGCAGTCACCTCCACAGGCATCAGCTGCTGTGTCTGCAGCAGGCCTGGGCCCCCTGCTGGGCTCCCTCCAGGGCGAGGCCTTGTGATGCCCGGCCACTTGACATTCCTGCGTCAGACGGGATCAACAGTCCGGGGCTGGGCAGAGCCGAGGACATGGACGCTTGGGACAGCGTCCGGCACAGGGTAAGTGTTCAATAAATATTTGCCAGCCGCCCGTTCTGCCCGGTTTGCACCACTGTCGCCGACATTCCTGTCCATCTCTCTAATCCTGTTTGTTCTGTTCATGGCGTTTATCGCCCTTAGTGCCCACAAGAGTTGCCCTGGAAGCTTATTAAAGGAAGCAAAAACTAATGCGTGCGCCACACCCCTGTGGAACCGACTCCAGGCAGGCGTGGCGTCTCTGAAGAATTCCCCAGGTGGGTCAGCAGAAGTCTGCGCAGTGTGAAGACATTGCTGTGACAGGCAGGGGCAGACGGGCCAGCTGGGCCACCTCACAGCATCTGTCCCATCTATACTCCTGCGGTGGCACCTGGAGGCCTCGGGTCTGCCTTATCTGTGTGGGTGACTCTGCTCAAGGAACTTGACCCATCTGTGCCTCAGTTTCCCTATCTGTAGAATGGAGACCAGACGCCTTATAATTGTGAAAACTTATTAAGATAATGTTATTGGGGGGCGGATACCGAGAATCGAACTCAAGACCTCATGTTTGCCAGGCAGGCTCTGCACCACTGAGCTCTAGCCCTGGTTCTCAGAGACAATGTATTTTTAAAAGCGTAGAAGAAGCCAGGCATGGTGGTGCACACCTGTAATCCCTGCTCTCAGGAAGCTGAGGCAGGAAGATCACAGTGAGTCTGAGTTTAGCGTGGGTTATGCAGTCAGTTTAAGGCCAGCTAAACTACATAGCAAGACCTTGTCTCAATAATTAATAAATAAATGCGTACATACATAGGTGAAATAAAGGGTTTAGAAGAATACTTCATTGATGCTTAATAAATGCTAATCTTTATTGTGTCTTGCTCTAATCTTTGGCCTTAGTTGTCTCATGTAAAATGAGGGTAATAACAGACTATCCCCTAAGGGAGAGGATAGGAGTTAACGGGAGTGTGGAGTTTTCTGTCCTCACGGGTTCCCATCAGTTCACTGGGCATGGTGCTGCACACCTGTAACCCCAGCACTCTAGGAGGCTGAGGCAGGAGGATTCCAGATTTGAATCTAGCCCAGGCAATGGGTGACTTAGTGAGACGCTGTCTCAGAACTTAAAAATTCAAAAAATGGCTGGGGATGCAGCTCAGTGCAAAGGCCCTGGGTTCAATCCCCAGTACTGGACAGATAATAAAGGTCTCAAGGCAGGACATGGACATCTCGCCCCCTGCCCAGGGGCCACTCACATAGATGAGGCCGGAGTAGTAGCGCTCGCGGAGGTTGTGCAGCACGGAGGCCTCGTTCAAGCAGGTGAGCTCCGCCATGTCCTCGGCCTTGCTGAACTTGGGCGGGTTCATGCGCTGGACCTGGTCCCGTGGCAGCCGCAGCCGCCGCCCGCTCTCGGCCAGCTCCACCTCGGCCTCCTCTTCGCCCTCATCGCGCAGGGCGGCCGCCTCGAACCCGTGCAGCTCCGAGGGCACCCACACCAGCCGACGCGCCGTCCACTCCACTTGCGGGGTGCCCGCGCCGGCACCTGCACCCGGGGTGCGCGGCGCATACAGGAAGGGTTGTGCCGCCTCGGGCACCGGGCCAGGCCTGGGGGGCGCTTTGCGTCCGGACACCGACAGCGTCGCGGCCGCCATGGTCTGCAGGGAAAGAAGAGGATGACGTCAGTGCTCTGGAAGGCTGAGGCAGGAGGATCGCAAATTCAATCCGGTCCACTAAGAAGGAAGACGGGAAAAAAAAAGAAAAGGAAAACAGATTTCCAAAAAGATACTGTTCATTGGTATTTTTTATATTTGATGACATACTAAAATGATACTATTTGTATCTATATCTATCTACCTGTTAGTATTAGTACTGAAGACCGAGCCTTGGGCTGTTGCACTGAGCTACATTTTGAGCTTTTAAATTTTATTATTACTATCATCATCATCATCATCATCATCATCATCATCATCATCATTATTTTACTTTAAAACAGGATCATACTAGATTACTATGTTGTCCTGGCTGGGTTCAAAATTGTGATTCTCCTGCCTCATCCTCCCAGAGTGCTCAGATTACCAAATTGTGTGTGTGTGTGTGTGTATGTGTGTGTGTGTGTGTATGTGTGTGTGTGTGTATATATATTTTTTAATGTGGTTACTAGAACATTTTAAATTACACATCTGGCTTGCATTGTGTTTATATTGGACAGGGATGATCTAATTCCAGGAGACAGATAAAAAGGCAGATAAGTAAATTATATAGTACATTAGTACAGCAGGGAATACGGGCATTAAGACCAGGGGTGCTGAAATTCTAATTGGGGTGTCCATGGACGGCGTCTCCAATGAAGCTCTTTTATTTATTTTATTTTTGGCGGAACCAGGGGTTGAACTCAGGCCCTTGTGCTTGCCAGGCAAGCGCTTATTCTACTGAGCCATCTCCCCGGCTCCTTGAAGCTCTTTTAAAAAGAGACCGGAGTGAGGGGAAGGGGCAAAGCCACTGGCGGGTTGAGCGGAAAGTGGACTAGACAGTGCAAGCACCCTGGGCCGGGGCTGTGCTGGGCGGCTGGGGCACTGCGGAGGGGTGGCAGATGAGCTAAGAGAGGCCATGGTGGCCCACGCCTGTAATTCCAGCACTCAGGAGGCTGAGGTAGGAGGATTGCTACGTAGTGAGTTCAAAGCCAGGCTGAACTCCATGGTGAGCCCCTCTATCAAAAAACCCAGAAAAAACCAGAACACACCCTTGCATTTTACCCAGTGTGAGCCCCAGGAGGCAAGGGATCTGATTTTTGTCATCCGATTCCCTGGCTACCCCGGGTCACGTTTGCCCGCACCTGCTGCCTGTGTTAATGCCTCCTTCCCGACACCCACGTGCCTCTGTTTCTCCTGCACCCAGAGGTCTCTTTCGTGCCAAGCTCTGCCCAGGTAGGAGGAAGAGGGGCTGGAGCCCCGGGATGAAACATTTGGGGGGCCCTGGCTGACCAGACTTCTCTCAGTCCACCCACGTGGAGTGGTGAGCTGCCTACCCCGGGGTACACTGAGCCCCTCCCTGCCCTCCAGGGAACAGAGGACAGCAGGGCCAAGCACTGGCCCCCAAGTGCCCGCTTGGCTCCCTCCTCCGGCGCAGTCCTCACTTCGTCCTGGTCCCTGTGCTCTTGGGAAACAGCGCTGTGTTTCTCCGCTCCCCAGCTCCCTCAGGCCTCTGGGGTGGCTGTGATACACCCAGAACCAGCTTCACGGAGGGACTTTACCCCCCACCCGCCCCACCCACTTCCTCTCCCACGCTCGGCCTTTGACCAGGAAGGTTTGGGAGTTTTTGCAATGGCCCAGCCCTAAGCCTCCCTTCCCCGAGCCAGGAGTCCAGGTTCCCAGGGCCGCGCTCCCCAGCACCCAGGAGCCCAGGTCCTAATCTCCCAGGACCCCAGAGTCTGAGGCCCCAGCCCGCCCTCTCTTGGACCTGAATACAAGGACAGGCTGGTGGTGCCACCCTCCTCAGACCCGGGGCCTCAGCTCACAGCAGCCCCGTGACAGATGGGTGCGGGGCCCAGGCCTGACAGCAGCTCTGACAGCCCAGTGGGTGCCTTCAGGCCTGGTCGGGAACTGCAGGGCCCAGGGCCACCCCGCCCGCCTCAGCCAGCAGGAATGCTCTGCCAGGACTCATTGTGGTCACCAAGGCAAGGGACAGCACCTGCCCTGGGAGGGACAGAGACTGCAGGCAAAGAGAAAGGAGCTGGGGAGCCGCCCTGGGGCAGGAGTTTCGGCTGCTGGCTCTAACCTCTGACCTCAGCAGTGTCAGACCAGGAGTCCAGGCCTGGCCTGCCTTCCTCCTCCCTCCGATAGAAACCCACACACCCAGCCTCCTCCCTCAGACCTGGGGTTCACCTCCAGCGTCCTTCCTCAGTCCTGGGGTCAGCACCCCAGACCCTGAGTCCTGACCCTACCCCTCTTTTCCCTGAAGACCAGGGAGCCCAGGCTAGCAGCACAGACCTCACTCAGACCTGGGGTACATGGTCCCCAGACCCTCTCTGGAATCTAGGAGTGGAAAACCCCATCTCCCCATACCCAAGAGCCTGTGTTGGGGGCCCCTCACCCCGCGGATCCTGGGGCTACCTGGGGGCGCGAGCCGGAGCAGGCAGCCGAGGAGGGGGCGCGGGGATCCCCGTCCTCTTCGGGTGTTCAGGTGCGGCTCCTCCGCGGTCCAGCGCGGGGCGGGGCCACGTCGCGTCGCGGGGGCGGGAGACGGGCTCTGATGTCACCCACACCTGCAGCCCGGGAGGGGGCGGGTCCTGGAGCTGCAGGGCCCTGGACAGCGACCAGGAGGGGAGGGCACCCAGTGGCCAGGTGGGCGGCGGCGCCACGGGCTCCTCCTCCACCGCCAAAGGTCAGCGTCTGCGTAGCAGAGGCCTGAGGACGCCCCAGGTTCGAATCTCTGCCTGGACAACGTGGCCCAGGAATTTAAACGACGTGCAGAAAGGGCTCAGGCCAGGGCCTGATCATTATTTATTCTCTGTGCCTCAGTTTCCCAACTCAGGAAGGACAACACAATCGGCGGAGTTACCAGAGAAGATGAAGGTCATTCTGGCTGCCTGATTTCAGGCTCATGAGTGAAGTGAAGACGAAACGCTACAAGACAAGAATGATCAGAACTTGCATGTCTGCAGTGAGGAAACTGAGGCACAGAAAGGTCAAAAAAGCTACTTAAGGTCGCCCAGTAAAAGGGTGGGCTGGGATTCAAGCTCGGATCATTGCTTGCCACCCTAAAGGATGGGGCTTGGGGATAATGTGTCATAAATGGGTCCCCAAAAATGGGTCACCTTCCTCTCACCAGCTGGTATCTGTGACCCAGCTCCCCAGTCTACACCACCTGGGCTGGGCTGCTCCTTACAGGCTTGGTCTCCAAGTGTTATATTTGCCACCCTATGTCGCTGCCACCCCTTGTCCAGTCCAATTGCTCCTCCCTGTAAAATGGGTAAAATATAATCCAATTTGACTTCATAGGATAACAGAAGGAAGTGATTTTTTAGTTATAAAAATAAAACAATAAATGCTGAACATGGTGGCACAAACTTGTAATTCCAGCACCTGGAAAGCTGAGGCAAGAGGATCTCTGCGAGTTTGAGGCCAGCCTGGGCTACACAGTGAGACCCAGTTGCAAAATCTTAAAAAAAAAAAAAAAAAAAAAAGCCTCCAAGTATATCGAAAGAGTTCAGATATACCCCCCTCCCCATCCTATCTCTGCCAGTCACGACCTCTTCTTGTGACCCTTGGTTTTCATTCGGGACAGCAAAGACACTGTCATCTTGGGGGCGGGGGCCTGCAGGCCATGACAGGTATTAAACTGTCCAAGGTCCGGAAGACAGCCTCAGTTTCCCTTCTTGCGGAACAGGCTCGGGGACGTCTGCGGGAACCCCGACCCAGCCTCGCAAGCAGTGGAAACTCGGGGTGGGGGGCGCCTGGCCACCCAGTCCCCCCGCTCCGCGGCCGTTCCTCTGCGCCCAAGGTGAATGTTCGCGTCACCGCCCCCTCTCCCGTATCTCGTGCCCGGTTCCCGGACCCTGACCGCCGCCCCCAGACTCGGGTCTCCCCGGGGCCAGTCTAGCGCTGCGGTCCCCGGCGAGCTGCCGGCCCCGGGCACTCACCAGCGTCCGGGGCTGTCCTGAGGCTTCGGCCTGGGGAGAAAGGGGGGCGGACCCGCGCCACGGACCCGCCCGCACGAGCGCACCGGGGACCAATCGGTGCCTGCTGCGGCAAGCTACGGCCCCGCCCATGGGGGCAACGGTAGCCAATCAAGAAGAGCGGCTGTTAGGCTGCGCCAATCAGAAGTTGCCGAAGGATGCCAGCCGTGGGAAAAGAACCTAGCCGGAGAACGGAGGCAAGCTGCGCGGTGGTGGGTGGGACCCCAAGTCTGACGAGCAGCAAAAGTGACCAATGGAGAGGCGCGGGGAGCGGGCTGGAACGGGAGGCCCACCCGGACCGGGTGAATGAGCTGCTTTGTGCGATGGGGATGAATGGGGCCCTTTGTGAGTGCCCGCGTGGGGGAGCGGCTGGAGGCCGGAATGCCTGGGTCCCCAGGGAGTCGGCGGCAGGAGAGACAGGCGAGGGAATTCACTTTTGTCGAACGCCAACCGCGGGTCAGGCACTGTCCCGGGCTCTCTTCCCGCGGGGAGGCGCGAGCGTAATAACGATCACGTATGGATCGCCATTGCCAGCCGCTATGGAAAGCGCGTTATCTGTATGATTTCATTTAATTCTTCCAACGAACGCTTTGCAATCGGTGCCATTAAGATCTTCATCTTGCAGATGAGGTAAACCCACGCTGAGAGGACGGCGTTAATTGCCGAAAGTCTCAGAGCTGGCAGGCTGCAGGGCAGGGGTGGGGCGTCTCCGGAATCGGTGCCTTTAATCATCATGCTTCGCCCAAACGTGAGGCAATGGTTCCCAAGTCACAGACGGGAAAACTGAGGCTCAGGGGTGGAGCAGGAGACATCCGAAGGTTACAGGGGAAAGGCTGCTCTGACGCCCAGGTGGCTGTGTTGGCCTGGCCACTCCTGAGATCTCTGATTTATTTCTGTATCTATCAAACTGGGCTGATGACCTTTTCAAAAGTCTCCCTCCTCACTCTCTGCTAGCCCCTGTTTTGTTTTCCTCACTACACCGGTAGTGTTCTTTATGTGTTGGATCTCCCCACTAGAATATAAGTCCCAGGAAGACAAGGATCTTTGTTCAAACGTCTGCTCCCAATGCCTCTGGCACCTCCCATTTCTTTGCAAATTCTGTGTGTACAGGAATCAGGGAAGAGTGTGAACTGGAACACAGCAGAATTTCAAATAGGAAAGGCAGTTTTGGAATCTGTAATCTAAGCATAATCTGCCTGGTTACCAGTGATGTCACCAACTCCAGGTAATGCTAATCTACCTGGCAACTAGTGATGTCATTCTTCCCACCAACTTGCCTGGTAACTGGAGGCAACATTTACTCTGCACAACCTATAGGAAAACTGGTTGCATCTCTGCTTCCTTTTGCTGACGGTTTTCTGAGATCTGTGTGCCGTTCTCAGTGCCTGAATAGTCACCAGTATTTACTGAACATTTACACACAGCCTTAAGGCCTTCATCTGTAATCAGTCTTACAATCCTCCCCATAACTGTAAGTGGGGAGTACTGGAATCAGACCTACTTCACAAGCAACAACAACTGCCACATTTGCACACTTCCAAAGCAGCAGAGCCTGGATCTGAACAACACTGACGGGCTTCAGATCACTAAGAGAAACCGCGAGAAAGGCTGAGACTCAGAGAGCCAAGGCCCAGGTTGGAGCTGTGTCTGCCTCTGAGTCCCCCACGGCTCTAGGACAGATCCCAGAGTGCTGCTGTAATCCCCTGAGTGTCCTGAGGCTTCCAGCTTAAACTGCCATCTGGGGAAAACTCAGACCCTGGGCAGCTGGAACCACAGGACAGGTGTGTGCCAGAGATCTGGGGCACACCCTGCAGGCATGACCTAGGTGCGTGGAAACAATGGGCAGCGAGGGAAGAGGGGAGCCAGTGAAGAGCGAGGATGACAAAAATAAAATGCTGGAGTTGAAAGAAGACAGGAGAGCCTGGAATGGGGCTGCTGTGTAGACAGTCTGGAAAATATTTTTTGTTACTTTTTGGCAGGGTCTTCCTAAGTCACTAGGTGATCTGGGCTGGGCTTGAGTTTAAGATCAAATGCCTAAGGGCCGGCCAGATAGCTCAGCTGACTAAAGCACCTGCTTAGGCATGTGCAGGTACAGGCCTCGATCCCCAGCATGCCATGCCCGCAGGCAACCGAGACCGGGCATGGTGGCGCGCACCTGTAATCCCAGCACTTGGGAGGCTGAAAAGAGGAGGATCACCATGAGTCCAATCTGTATAGTGAGACTCTGTAGACCCTGTACTTAAAAAAATAACAAAAACAAATAACAAATGCCTCAGCCTCCTGAATGTGGGATTACAAGTGTGCACCACCACGCCCGGCTGGAATTGTTCAAGAATAATGAATTGGCCCACAAAGCCATGTGAAGGCCAGGGCTGCCTCTCCCCTGTGACCTCTGGGTGTCTCCTGCTCTGTGTGTGGCTGGGGAACAGGAACCTGAGTCTTCACTGAGGAAAGGAAGGTGCTAGCTTTCACTGTGGGTCCGGACTATCGTTCTGCCTGGGTGTCTTTCCTGTGGCAAAGATGGGAATGTGCCAACATTTTATTTTTGGTCACTGGGCTGTTGTTTTTACACACATGACTTGGAGCTAGAACTGGCCGGGAGTCAAGAGCGCGCTGGTGACCTCATGTGGGTCACGGTGAGTGACAGGCACAGTTCTGCTACAGCAAATACTGGCTCAGTGTCCACCGTGAGCCAGGCCTTGCTCTGTACAGGGGTGGGGAAAGCGCTTCTGCTGCACCTGCTCCGCTCTGCCTCTGTAGTGTGACAGCAGCCGAAAACAAGGTGTGAAGGATGAGCAAGGTCTGTTCCAATAAAACTTTATTGGCACTAACAGGGACAACATGGCCGGAAGAGGGCCGGCACAAAGACACAGTCCTGCTCTCACCAAATCCAGACATTCACCTCAGGATGGCAGATGGTGATTGACCTGTGCAGCAGGCAGTGGTAACAAGTTCACCTGAATCACAACCTCCACCTCCCCTGCTCTGAGTCTCTTAATCCTGCTCTGGCTGCAGTCCGGCTCAGCACTAAAGCAGAGCCCTCTCCATGGCCCACAAGTCCTCATCTGTGCATGTTCCAGCCCCTTCTGCCCCACTCCCTCCCTCTTTCACATTGCTCTGGCCACACCAGCCTCATCCCTCCCTCCTGCCACGAGGCCTTTGCACGGCCCCTCTTCCTGGCTCTCTTCTCCTGATCTTCCTTTCTGTGTCGTCTCAGTGAAGCCTTCTCTAAGCACCACTCCTTCCCCCGGGGCCTGACCCTCCACCCTGCCCTGCGCTTTCTCACTGCAGAATCGTGAATCCTCCCACCTCCCAGATATTCATGGGTCACTTTTATTGTGGACACTGATGCCCTCATTAGAGAGGCAGCTCCATGCAGGTGAAGATGTGCATCTGTCTGGTTCAGTGAACAACTGTGCTGTGGGGTGGACGCTGACCACAGGATGACAGCCTACAGGACAGCCAGGCTAAGTGCTGAAGGGAAGGCAGCAGAGGGCAGGAGAGGCAGGCAACCAGCGTGTAGCTTTAGAAGTAGACTCTAGTCATGTGTGCTGTGGCACACCTATAATTTCAGCACCTGATAGGCTGAGGCAGGAGGATTTCTAGGAGTCTGAGAACAAACAGGACAATAGAGTGAGATCTCATTTCAAATGTCAAAAGAAAAAAAAAACATAAAAAATTAAAGAACAAGAGAGGATGGGGCCGAGGAGATGGCTCAGTAGAATGAGCACTTCCGTGGCAAGCGCAAGGGCCTGAGTTCAATCCCCAGCTCAAAAAAAAAAAAAAAAGAGGGGAGTCAGGGAAGGCTCTCTGAAGTGACCTTGGGGTGGAGCCATATGATATGATGGGTGGCATGAAGAAAGGGCATGAACAATCAGTGCTGGTGAATAAATGAATGACTGGGCAGGCATGCAACTGGCGGAGTCAACGAATACATGGGTGAGGGCATAAACAGCTGCAGGAACGAGGGAGCCTGTGGCATCTGAATGGATAAATGAGTGAGTGGGCGAACGGAAAGTATACACAGTGAGTAGATATGGCAGTGGGCGGGCGGGTGGAGCAATCAATTAGTGCTTGAATGCTGGCCAGACAGACACATAGACATACAGAAGGGTTGGTGGACAGATGGACATATAGATGCACCATGATGGTTGGAAGCGTGGTTGAATGGATGGGTGGATGGGGGGACAGACAGGTACACATGATGGATGGATGGACGGACGGATGGACAGACGGATGGACGGACGGATGGACGGACGGACGGATGGATGGACGGATGGGTGGATGGACGGATGGATACGCTTTCATCCCCAGGCCTTCGCACACACTATGCCATCTGCCTGTTCCGCCCGCTCTTCATCTCTGCCCTGGGTCCACTTCACAAGGCCTCCTCTGTGCCCGCATGTGCGGAGGTTTCTCTGGCTTTACCCACTGTCCTCTGGCATTGTGAGTACTCCCTTGTCCCGAGGAGGCCCTGGCTGCATGGGTGGGAAGGATCTGTGTACCGGTGCCTTCACACGCCAGCGCCCTTCAAGGGCTGAGCCCCAGCCCGAGCTGCCCTGCATGGCCTGCAGGAGGGGGTGCTCTTTCAGAGGAGTGTGGGTTGCACAGGGAGGATGCAGAGGCCTCTGGCCTTGGGGCTGGGGCAGCAGAAGTCTTGTGGGATCTACACGGCTGAGTGGGCTGGGCTGGGTTGTGCCCGGTGCAGGGTCTGTGGAGGGCCAGGTCTACATTGCTGACAAGGCCCTGCTCAGTGCTGGCCTTCTCGGAGTCCACAGCCTACCCTGTGCCTCCCTCTGTCTCCCCAGTCAGACTGGAGGCCCTTAGGTAAGATTTAAGTTTGACCCATCCCTGGAGCCCATCGTTCCAAAAAGGTCATACTAGACTCATCTTAGGTACCGAGGACCTCTCAGCACAGGATCTGGAACACAGCATGCCTCAGAGGAGGGTGTCTGAGAAAATGAATGAAACCATGACTGTGTAGAACCTGGGATTCCTACTCACAACTCAAAACCCACCTCAACAGTGCCTTTTAAAAATGATGTTTTAAAAAATATTTTATTTATTTGGCACAGGGTCTCACTACACAGCCGGCACAGTAGGAGGTACCAGGGATCAAGCCCCCGGCCTTGCGCTCTCCAGGCAGGCGCTTAGACTGCCAGGCTATCTCTCCAGTCCAGCAGTGTCCTTTTCTAGGAAGGCATCTCGGGCAATTCCCAGCTGGCTAGGTAGTGATCACAAGCTTCAGAGGTGAGGTGTTATTTCTTGTTCTTTTATGGTTGGGAGAAACTTCTAATGATTGAGGCAAAAGTGATGGGATGCCATTTCCATGATTAGATTTTAAAAGACTGATTTCTGTTAGGCGACTCTTTTTTGGTTGTTTAATAAAAGAAAGCTTCCCTGAAATTCAAACTCCTGCGGCAAGAAACTGAGGTGGCCCCTGGGCGACAGGCACACGAGCCAGGACAAGAACCGACCCCTCAGGTGCAAAGCTTCGAAGTGAGAACACAGCCCCAGCCCATTGAGTTGGGAGCTCCGCCCTCAGGGATTAATGTAGTTCTCGCAAGAATGGGCTAGTTATCGCGGGAACTGCTGTGCTATTAAAGCCAGCCAGCCCTTGTTCTCGCCACTCTTGACTTCGGTGTTCTACCTGCTGCCGATTAGTGGCGTAGTCAGAAGGCTCTCGCACGAGGCAGAGCCGTGGTATTGAGTTTCCCGTGACAAACTTTTCTTTAGGAGTCATCAACTCTGGTATTGTCACAGCAGCAGACAAGGCACTAAGATGCCATCATCTTGTGGCAAATGATCCTGATGACACGCAAACCAAAGTCCTGGGTGTCCAACTCAGTTCCTCTTTTCTCCTCATCTCCTACACCCGGCCCATCAGGAGTATTGTCAACTTGATCTTCAACAGACAGCTGGAATCTGACTCCTTGCTGCCCCACTGCCACCCGCTGGTCCCCTGCCTGGATGGTGTCTGTTTCCGCTTTTCACTGTTCTCACATGCCAGTCGCAGGGACCCTGTCAGAACCTATGTCAGCTTCCCTGCCCTCCGCTCAGAGCTGTCCTGGGTGACGAGGCTGCAGGACGCGACCCTTTGTTCCTTCTTTGACTGCCAGCGTCTCCCCTGCCCATGCACACCGGCCCCAGGGTGCTCCCCAGAGGCAGCGTGCATGTGTGTGCCCAGGACCCTTGCAGGTGCCCTTCCTCCGCCTGCAGCGCTCCTCCTCCTCCTCGCCCCCGCCCCACTTTGTTCAGGCTTTGCTTGAAAGCAACTTTCACAGAAAAAGGGGCCGCCCAGGTGATAGCTCATTGGCTTAAGCGCCGGCCTGGCAAGCACAGGTCCTAGTACCGCATGCTTGCAGGCCCCAGAACCCTGGGCACGCCGTGCCAGCCCCAGGACTGGGCACTGTGGCGAACGCCTGTACTCCCAGCACCGGGGAGGCTGAGACAGGAGGATCACTAGGAGTCGTGACTTTCACCATGAAGTCTTCTCCAGCTACCCGCTTAACACCTTGACCATCCCCAGGCCCCACCTGCTCCCACCCAGTCTTCTGCCTCTGTTCCCCACAGCACTTTCGACCTCCTAGAGATGCATTACTGTGACTGTTAGGGATTGTCTGGCTCTTTTTGACCACAGGATAACATTTTCTGCTCTGCTGGGCTTGAGTTTGAGAACCTCCTGCCTCGGCCTCCTAGAGTTTTGGGATCACAGGTGTGCACATTTTTTTGTTGTCGTTGCTTCATTAATTTGATTATACAGGAGGAAAATTTCAAAGAGGAGAGCATCGTTTCCCTTCCTCCTCACTTCCCCTCCCAGATGTGTTCCCTGACAATACTTGGAAGTGGATCTTTTCAGAAATGTTCACTACTTATTTACATCAGGGATCTGAAGACCGCAAGCCACACCGCGCCCCTTGCCTGTGTTAGTCCATTGATTTCTAGGGTAACAGCCACTCCACAGCTGCATGTATGCCTGTCACACCACCAGGAGGGAGCTAAGTAGCACCAACACAGACCTCATGGTGCTCGGAGCTGAAACTACTTATCGTCCACATTTTTATCCAAACAGCTACAGGACTCCTGACTTGCATACACAGACCCATAAGTGGGAAGTGTCCCATAGGATTTCTCTGAGACAGCGTCTCACTATGTGGTTCAGGCTGGCCCTGAAGTCACAGCGATCCTCTGGATTTTTTTGGTACCAGGAACCAAACTCAGGACCTTGTGCTTGGCAAGGAGGCGCTTGAGCCGCTGAGCTATATCTCTCCAACCCTATAGGATTTCTTGTGTTGATGGAAGCGGGATGATAGCTCACATGGGGAACTGTTGCTCACACTTCTTATGCAGCCTTGGGGTCCGCTCCAGGCCCCTACATCTAATCTCTTCACACCTGTGTTATAGTCCATGGTCACTGTCACATGCACCTTGCCCCTTGGTGGGGCTGGGAGTGGTTTTCCAGTTCTTTTACCTTGACAAATGCAATGCAGTGAACGCCCTGCCTCTACCTCCTTATGCCTGCGAGAGGCTAGGGCGAGGGCCGAGGAGTCCAGACAGCTGAGGGTGCAACAGGTACTGCCTGGACCAGGGACATAGCTCAGCCTGGCAAGCTCAAGGTCCTGAGTTTGATCTCCGCTACCACAAAGAAAAAAAAAAAAAGACCATACACTGCCAAGCCTCTCCCCATTTTCCATTTTAAGTGACAATGAAATAGAAACCAATGAGGGCCAAGTATTTGTTCCTGGGCAGTCTGTAAGGGGCCCCACCCTGGGGAGAGTTCCCTGCTCTCCTGACCTGAGGATGCCCCTTGGACTCTGGGCCCTTGGCAACTAGTGATTCACACACACACACACACACANACACACACACACACACACACACACACAGCCTGCTGAGTGTTGCCAAGACCTCCAGACCCACTGCAAATAACGGGATGCATTTCTGGGGACCTGGCCCACTACTACTCCTCAGGGGGCCCTATAGGGGCAGGGGACAAGAGGACATCCAGGGCCGCTTTGTGGCTGGAAGTTGGGATGTGGGGACCACCTGAACTTTGTTATGTGGAGAGGAGAGATAAGCAGATGACGCTGGGGTCCCTCCAGCATGCTACCAGCCGTAAACCAGAGTCCCACAATACCTTGGAGAGAGATCTTAAAAGCATACTGCCAAGAGAGAAAAGTAAGAAATAAAACATAACCCCTGGGCATGGCGATGCACACCCAGCATCCCAGCACTCAGAAGGCCGAGGCAGGAGGATCACTGTGAGTTCATTGCCAGCTTGGGGCACATAGAGAAACCCAAGAGTCGATGGCACAATTTGGAAGATACAATTAATTCACCCTTGAGGTCATTTTAGAAAGTGTAACTACCCACATCAGCACTAGGTGGGCTCTGGGAGTTCGAGCACAACCTAGGAGGCACGCGCGTGGGAGTGGGGGGCTTGGCAGGGGCGGCAAAGGGGATGGAGCAGGCAGAGAATTGGAGGGAAAGGAACCCGAGAGCCGCAGGGCGCAGACATAAGTTGCGGAGACAAGAGCCACGCATGCGCACATCCTATGCGCTGAGCTCCACCCCCTCCACCCCCACTGTCGCCGAGGGATCCAGGTGAGGAGCTGTCCCGGTCCCAGGTCCCCAGCCACAACCAGTAACCGTCTCTTCTCGGTTCCTGCCAACCCCCTCTGCTGCTCCGTGGAGCACAATTTTACTAGATGGAGATTCTGTCCTCCCTGCTCCCCCACAACTTCTCCAACCAGAGCTGGCATGTTCTGTGGGTTTTGAGACAGAGTATGGCTATGGAGCCCAGGCTGGCTTTGAACTCATAGCGCTCCTCCTGCCTCTGCCTCCCCAGTGTGGGGATGACCGGCGTGCCCCACCACACCCAGCTCAGAGCAGGTACACTGTGAGTGTGGGGAACCCGATCCATGTCTCAATTGCCCTGGTCTGTAGAAAGGAGACAGGGATGTAAGTATCAGACAGCTAGAGCTGTCAGAGAGCGCGTGAAACCAAGTGTGAGGTTGCTTCCCTGGACTCCCAGCACTCTGTGAGGCTGAGGCAGGAGGATCCCATGTGTGAGGGCAACCTAAGCAGTTCAGCAACTTACTGAGAGCCTGTCTCAAAAAATAATATTTAAAAAAATTTTAAAGATAGCATCAGGGATGTAGCTCAGTGCAAGGGCCCTGGGTGAACCCCTAGTACTGAGGGAAAAAATAATGCATGTGCTGTTGTGTATATAGAAGTTTAAGCACATGGCTAGTACTCCACAAGCATCAGTGGTTATTAATGTTGTTAATATCATAATATTGAGGTTGGTCTCTGGCATTGGGAGAGGTCACACCCCAGTCCCCCACCTCCAGGCAGCTTTCCCAGATTGTCTCCACAGGGCCCCCAAATGTGTGTGGCCTACTCACCTGTCAGCTCCCCCACTGGGCCAAGGACTCCTCGAGGGGCAGGGCTGGGTTGCTTCGCCTCAGTTCCTCAGAACCTGGCTGAGGGCTGGTGTCCCTCAGCCTCCAGAAGCGTCTGCCCCTCTGTATGGAATGCGGGCAGGAGTGCAGATAAGGGCCGGTGGATCATTAACGAATATATGGCAGGTTAGGTTCGGCAACACCTGCCCCGGTGCGAACCTATGCACCTCCCCGCGCCCCCCCCCCAATCCCTGCAGCTTGGACGCATGCGCACTGGCCCCTTGGCCCTTCAAGTAGATGGACAGATCCATGGCCTCTGAACAGCTTCCCACTCAATCGCTGCTCTTTATCTCTATCCCTGTATTTGGGCTATCTATCTATCTATCTATCTATCTATCTATATTAGTATGCAGTGTCTGGGTCTGTATTCCTTTACTCAGCCTAATGCGTTTGAGGTGCTCCATGTTATTGTCCATATCAGGAGGTGGGGCTTTTTCACTGCTCAGTAATATCCCATTATACAGATGTAGGACAGCTTATCTGTCTTCTACCTGGAAGGCATTTCACTTGTATCCAGCCTTGGGTGTGGCCATCATGAAGACAGAATAATGTTTTCCCATGCATAAAATTCATGCATAATATTTATCATCATGAGCTATCACTAAACAGCCAACTGAATGCACATTCGTGGCCAGCCTGGACTACAGTGAGACCCTGTCTCAAAA